>OU426856.1:6749827-6914827 GCA_911387685.1 Dolichovespula media | reverse complement strand
GATCATGCTGGACGATAAACGCTACTAACGGTTACGTTTCTAAGGAGGGGGAGAGGGGGAAGGGGAAGAGAAAAAAAAAAGAGAAAAAAACGGATCTTTTAACGGACATCGACGAGGCCAAGTTCTTGTGGACACGGTTAGTTATAATTTCGAGGAAAAAAAAAATAACAAACAAAGGATGAGAAACGAACAATCGTGCAATTCTACGAACACACAACACAAACACACACACATATATATGTATATATACATATTTTCACTTATAAATAAACGTAAATAAACATTTCAGGCTGTTTCCAAAGGACAAACACGCACGATCCTTCTGGCATAATCTCCGGCCCAAATAAATCTTAGCGTTCGATTCTTTTCGATTTATCCGGAGTATCGTACGTAATCAAGCGCGCCTTATGATCTATAGAAATGAAGAAGAAATAAAAGGAAGAAGAAGAAGAAGAAGAAGAAGAAGAAGAAGAAGAAGAAGAAGAAGAAGAAAAAGGAATAGAAATAAAAAAAGGAAAATAGAAAAGGGCGGACGATATAAGAGTAAAAAGGATCAGAGTTCGCGCTGGAGCCTTCCTTTACTCTTCGAGCATGCTGCACGAGATTCCATTCCAAAGTAGTCCCGTTCACACGGTGCAAAGGTAGGATCGAGTCGGGTTACGACCTCGTGTGACACGGACACGGACACGGACACGGCCACGGAAAGACAAGGTAGGCCAGCTTCAAAGTTGACTCCTTGTTCGCGTGCCCCAAGGAAACCTCAACGATGTCTTCTTGCCGACGAAGGAAAGGAGAGGATATCGTGAGGAAGGGAATGAGATATAAAGAGTGAGCTAGAGAAAGGGAAAGAGAGAGAAGAAGAAAGAAAAAGAAAGAGAAGAATAGAATCGTACGGTTAGATCCCATACAAGGTGATTTCTCTCGACTTCTTCTTCTTTCTCCTTTCTCTCCTTCATCTATCAGTCTTCTTATCTCGTCTAACACTTTATTTAGTATTGTTATGGAATCTCAAAGAAATCAAAGTCTACTTTAGCGAAACCCGTTAAAGTCACTTGAAAATATAATGGTGGAACACTCACCTTGAAAGAATATAAGGTATCCCGGAGAAAAAGTTTGGTATCCTTTGACCTCGCTCTCTCTCTCTCTCTCTCTCTCTCTCTTTCTTCCCTTTCTTCTCTCACCCTTTTTCTTTAGATATCCCCCTTCTCTCTCTCCCTCTCTCTCTCTCTCCCTTCTACCGCTTTTCTTCTTTCTTCCTTGTTCACAAGGAACAACGCTCCACGCGCACCAGCTGCGAGACACCAAGAAGCACGGCCGTTGAAAAACTCTTAGGAAAACTCGTCTAAAACTTGGCACTCTATCTATCCATCTATCTCTTTCTTATTCCGTTTCTTATGTCAAAGAAGGAGAAGAAGAAGAAAAAAAAAAAAAAGAAAGAAAAAAACCGCTTCTCGGGCTTATCTGACACACCGTATCGTACTATCCACCTCGTGCTCCAAAGCGCATCGCCTCGAGCCGAGATCGTTCTAATGGTGGAAAGGAAGAGGAGGAAGAAAAGGAGAAGGAGGATGAGGAGACGGAGGAGGTAGAGGAAGAAGAAGAAGAAGAAGAAGAAGAAGATTAGAAGGAACGGTCGAAATCACGTGGTCTCGGCTCGCGTGAAACACAAAGGCGACCGTTCGTAGAGGTGACGCTAAATTTTGATTGAAAGGAAGAGGGAAGAAGGGCTGGTAGGGAGGAGAAGGGATTAGAAGAAAATGAAAAGATTCGCCAAGGGAAGTGAGATTATTTTTTCTACCTCTTCCTTTTTTTTACTTTCTCTCTCTCTCTCTCTCTCTCTCTCTCTTTCGCCCCCTTTCTCTTATTATCTCTCTTTCTATTCCACGGAATTATGATACTTCGTGCGCAGTAGTCACATGGCGCGCACTGCGTTAATGGGAAAACAAAAAAAAAAAAACTTTGCGAAGGAAGAAAACTGACTGCACACAATTCGACGTTAACTCCTCCTCGTTAACTTTGATCGGGAATAACTCGTGATTAAAAGAAATGTTCCGAACTTTCCCGTTGTTGGGTGAACAATAAGCGTCCGGTATTTGGATTCGACAACGCGCGAAGAAAACTCCGTGCTGAGATATAGAACGCGTAAACACGCGGAAATTAAGCGACGCGCGCGCGACCCACGCGCGATCGAGACTCGGAAAGACTGAAAGCGGAGCGTCGATCGAGCCTCACGCTCGCGACCGATGCGCTCCTCTCGGTAGACCGGTGTACTAATTCTGAGCCTTCGAAGGAGTTCTCTCTCTCTCTCTCTCTCTCTCTCTCTCTCTCTTTCTATCTTTCAGTCGGCTCTGTTTATACGAACGTTGTATGTTAGTATGTGCGTGCGCGTTGATTCGACCTCGTAAACTCATTTTCTTCCTTTTTCTTTACGATCTTTCCTTCCCACTTTTCTCTTAAGATCTTAATTTTTCGAATTTGACGTTCACTAAAAAGAATTAAAAGGGAAAGAGAAACTTTACTGCGGTAAAACGTCCAAGAAGATTAACGAGGGAGATGATGAATTCCGTTGCGCGTTTGATTGCTTCTCTACAAATGATTAGTACGTCAGTACGATATCTCAAGGTATTTTCATCGAACGTTATTTTTCGATGAGAATCGTTCACAACCGGTACATCGACTGTATCCGATAATTACGTTGTCCATTAGGTGTGTAACTTTAATTGAAGTTTTAAGATCGACGAACTATTTGCCGACAACGCGATATAAATATTTGTATAAATATATCACGTTATAAATATATGCATATGTATATAAATATGTACGTTAATAAAATACAATTTTATTTCTATTCTCTTAAAGAAATTTAACCGAGTATCGGACAGATGTTACCATCCTTCAAATTTGAAACCGATTGCGGATCCCATTCGGAGCTTCTCGATCGTACGCCGTGACCGTTCTGACCTCTATAAAAAATCTCCCAACAATCAAGACTTAAGTGCTTACGTCCTTGGCCAAACGGTGACACAATCAAAGACTTTTTGATGGTCGCCGTTTATTTGAAAAAGTAGAAAGCGAATGCTGCCACGAAGGACAGAAGGTTACGAAGTAAAGAAACGACTTCTATAGATCTTTTCTACGGTTGTAAGTATTATATAAGATAAGAATGTGTTTTTCTTTCAATACTCGTAGCCACACACGTTAATACGTGTTTATGTGTATGCTTGTGTGAGAAAAGAAAGAGAGAGAGAGAGAGAGAGAGAAAATAACCGGTCTATACTACGAACGCGACGGATGTTACAAAGAAGCATTTTTCTCTCTCTCTCAAAAAAAAAAAAAAGGAAAAAAACAATAAAAAAAAAAGAAAGAAAAAGAAGCAAAATGAACAAAATCGAAAGGGGAAATTTAACAATAGTTTCGTTTCTCGACGAAGGCTCACATCGTGTAATGAGAAAAGAAATCTGCATGCAATTTACAGAAGAGATAATTACATAGGTACACGGCAACAGCTGGTCACGATGCCAGTACCTCCTACCATAGTTGAATAGATCGATAATGAATATTTCTATGCTTGTGATGCTTTTAGGTAATTCTATACATTTTCGATATAAAATTGATAATGATATATCATCGGTATACGTTCACGACTAACACGCTCCAATTATTATTATATTAACAAGAAACTTCGTAGTACGTGATTTACTAGGATTTTATATCAACAATTTTTATATCGTAAATAAATTCAGTCGGTAATAACTACTTGTGAGTACTTATAATCTATGTATCTACGTCATTCTTAATATAGGTTTATCGTCGAAACGTTTCATTTTAAACGTATAAAGGACATTGTTACACGAAAATTTTTCTTCCTTTGATATTCAAACTCGACCGACCTTTGTTATACGATTTACGTCGGGCTCGGCGAAGGCAAACGTGGAAAACGAAACTAATCGCGTAAGGCTCGATAATTTATACCAACTTAAAGGGTTAAAATTGCATGGATCCGAGAGTCAAAGGAAACAAAGGCCACCTCGAAACGTTTCTACGACTCTTTTTGTATTCCTTATCCGTTTTCTCTCTTCGTTATTTACCCTTGGCGAAAAGAATTATAAAAGGATTTATAATGAACGCGCTTCGAATGAAACTATTATGACGCTGACGTTAAATCCTATTACTTATTTCTCTTAATAACAATTTAACTTTTAACAACAACAAATACAACACCAACAACAACAACACATATTACTAAGTATTACATATTTGTATGATAAATTTTACTATCCTCTTACGTCAACAATCCTTCCGTCGGATTGGATTATTTTATTAAATATAATACACTTGTATGCGTGGACATATATATTTATATATATGTGTATTTATATATATATATATATATATATATATATATATATATATTTCACATTTGTTTTAACTGCATTGACTCAGAGATCGGTATGCATCGGAAACGTGACACGATAAACAAAGGACACAAAAAGCCATGCATCGGGGGAGGGTGGGTTAAGTAATTAAAACTCTAAAGTTCATGTACCAGCGTCTGCTCTTTGGTAGACAGATGTTGAAAATCGAGGGTCGAATTAATTGAACGTACCTATTGCCTACGTACTCTCTCTCTCTCTCTCTCTCTCCCTCTCTTGTTGGCTCTTTCCGTTTCTCTCACTCTCTCTTCGCATTCGGTCCCCATCTTTTGGAGTCACGTGACTTGAAATATAACCAGCTTGTGCTTTCTTCTCCTGTCGTCCAGCTATAATAGAATACAGACAATGAACGGTATTGTAAACCCTTCGGTTTTCCGCTCTTCATAAAATTCGAGAAATATAAGTCATCGTCATCGTCGTTGTCTTTGTCATGTCGTCATCGCGTCGTCGTCGTCGTCGTCGTCGTCGTCGTCGTCGTCGTCGTTATTATCGTCGTCATCATATTGTCAAGGATTGAGACTGAACTAATAAAATTGAATCGTCCGACGAGTAAACAAGATCGATCGTTAATTTTACATAACGCTGAAGAAGATATAAAATTTGATTGAACCCCGTGTAAGCCAAAATTCTATGTGAAGTATTTTTAAGGAATATAGTGAGAATCAAGTACTTCGAATAAATTCTAGACGATTGGTGCAAAATTGATTGATGCCCGTACTAGAGAAAGAGCGATTGATTCTAGAGAGTAATAAAGTTTCATCTACGCGTAGCAACTGGGTAGCGATATAAATACGATTTATTAGCATCAATTGAGTTAAATTGCGTTTTATTAATTCTACTCTCTCTCTCTCTCTCTCTCTCTCTCTCTCTCTCTCTCTCTTTCTCTCCCTCACTCGTTGTCATATCCCCTTTGTTGATTGGTGGACTATGAGCGATTTGATTTTCTTTCTCTTATTCAATCGACATACTTCTCTTGGATGTAGCTGTAATGTATCGTATTTTACGATATTTTGATTTTTCAAGCCATGGTAAATACAACCTCTCATAGGATATTACAAGAGAGAGTGAGAGAGAGAGAGAGAGAGAGAGTTTGTCATCCAATTAATATCCGTAGAAATTTCCGATGTAATAGTAAATGTTATAAAAGGAAGAAGTTCAAATATTTCGATCATTCAATTCTTTTGTTTTCCCCAAGATCACATTCGTTGTTTGAACATTTTTATTTACGAAAGGAAATGCATATGAAAAAGAATATATCGGATTTTCATAGCAATTAAAAATTAAAAAATTACACACACGTATCTGCACATGCATGAAGTATATATATATACATGTATGTATTAAGTTAGTCAATAAGTAATATCAGAATTTTCAATATTCAATATCTAACAATAAATGCATTCAGTATAGAACATCAAACATTGGATCGAGTATTTTTGACGGAAAATCTCGACTTTACTTATTGATCAATCCAATACATACTACTAACGCGAAACAAACAATCGAGTCATTCAAATCGTGTTTAGATCCACTACAAATCCCATTTACGGTAATCTTCAATAGAATGTAAGATTAAAGGATTAAATCAATTGATTTAAATCGTATTCATAACGCAAATGAAACAAAGGGATAGTGAGCGAAGTTTTTGAATTGGTGTAACAATTGGGAAATATCTATGATAACCAAAGTAATAAATCAAATGTAATAAAGTAATAAATGAAAACTTTGTATTTACGTACTTTTATATGGAATGAACGAACCAGTAATGAAATATCTACCAATCAATTTGAAGGAGGAATAATTACTTATATGAAAAAGTATTTGTCGATATTTGCTGTTCGAAAGAAAAACCGTCCAGTCATAGTTTTTCTTCGGCTTGTCGTCCGTGCTTCAACCGACGACTTTACGGTATAGATACGAAAATAAATTACGAAGTGTTTCTTAATGAAACCTTTGTACCGACGGACGTCGTGGTAATTTTTCAAGGCTTGTCTCATACTTGTCCTATGTCGCGACAAGCCAGAAACGAAACGCGAAGAACGACGCGTATCCATTTTACGAGACCCGAGTAGAAAATCATTTTAAGTTAAGATTCAATTAAGTATTTACTGGAGTTAATAGACTACGATGCTAAGAGAAATTTAAAATAACTGTTTCCTTAATGTATAGTAAGTCGATAATATAATTGCTTTTAATATACAAAGGCAGCATTGCACATTAAACATGATTTATAACATTCGTGGTAGATAAGATGTTATTCGAAATATGTAGTATTTACATATATACATACGTACGTACATACATATATACATATAATGGCAAACTATCGCAATTGAAAATAATTTTAATTATATGGAGGAAAGAGCAATTGTTTAATTCATCTCTTTGTACAGTTGTATTAAGTTCTCCATTCGAAATGGTTGCCAGTGAATGAGACGTTGATTAACTATATTCGATTTGGATATAGTTTATAACGGTGACTTGTGCATTCACATATATGATGCGGATTGAAGGAGAAGTTACAAGAGCAGAAGTGATCATATTCAATTAGGAAGCAGTTCGCGATTAACTTTTGGATAAGATCGGTCGACTTTGTTTATAAATAAAATTTCAAATATTGCTCGTGAATTAAATCGAGAATTAATTGGATAGATCGTATTAGTTACTCGTTAAATTAAATTCTATTGATCGGCCAAAGTACTGAATTTTGTGGAACATTCTAATATTATTATACAGTAAGAGCACCAGTTGCTTACCGAAAGTTGCGAATTATCAAGGGAATGTAATTAAGCAAAGAATGTGGATTATTCTGCGCGTATTAAACTCAGGAGTACTTGAAATACCTACCACATGAGTACGCCAGCGATGTCGAAAGATCCTGTTTAAAGTATTTGACAAAGTTATATATTAATTCAATGCAACATTAAAACCCTATGTATGTTTCTTTATGGTCTGTCCTTTTGCAAATAAGTTACATATAATTTAAAGGTAATTTCATGCTTCGTATATGCCCATTAGTTTCGTGTTAGTAATATTATTTCCCGTTAGACAAATCTATTAATATGAAATCCTTTGAGTTATTGTTTTAACCCGACGTGTAAGTTTAAAATAGATTGAGAGTAAGCTACAAGATACCTCGTACGTCTATTTCTCAGGTCATAAATAAACCATCTCGATCAAGTTGTACTCCTTCGACTTTAGCTTGATCTTTTCTTTTGTATCATTGATGTATATACCACGTGTACATATATGTTCGATAAAAGAAAAAGGCAAGATAAGATCGTTCGATATCCTGAAAATGAAACTTCGATCGACCATAAGTTGAAGTAGCCTTAGACTTGATTTTCGTAACTCTCTGGAGTATAACGTGTGCATCGTTTTCAGGCGTCCCACGTGGCCAGTAGTTGTATCATACTCGATGCATGAGATTAGAAAATGAAAAGGTTCTATTTTCGACTGTTATCCTAGAATTATGTTACAACAGCTACACTATCGAATGCTATACGATATATGTACGTCAAAATAAAAAAAGATAAAGAATAAAAATAAAAAAACAAGAACTGTTTCACATCAGGATCTGCGTTATCATGATACATTGTTTTTTCTTTCGATACTCCGCGACTCCATCTTTCTTGTTTTTGTTTTTTTTTTTTCTTTATCTTTCCTTTCTTTCTCTTTCCACGTGAGTAGAAATTTTTCAAAAGCCCCTTAACGAATATTTTTCCGAAGAGTGTATCGCGGCTCGATCTCTGCTAGAATTTATTCACGAAAATTCTTTCGTACATCTTTTGTCATACCCATATGTACGAAAATCAAAGAGAAAAGGAAATAGAAAAAGACACAGAGAGAGAGAGAGAGAGAGAGAGAGAGAGAGAGAGAGAAATGATGGAAGCACAGTATGTACATTTGCTGTGTTCAAATAGTAGGTTTCTCGATGGATGTAATCCAACATAAGCATAAGTCATTACATTCTACTATTCTATATTTGTATACTTGCTCGCATATATCTGGTATATGAACACATAAACGTTCGCGTGTACGCATATACACCATATCTTGACGTTTCTGACTTGATTTCTCCGAGCACCCAACCCATTTCCTTTATTTTTCTCTTTTCCCTATATCTATTTCTTTCTCCCTTTCTCGCTCTAAGGACCAGTTCGCGGGTATCCGCAGTGCCGTTTGATTATGCGCCATAGCCGGGAGGCTCGATGTTTAATTTCTTTGTCCATGAGATAGGCCGTGAAATGTGTCGCAGTAAAGAGGGAGAGAGAGAGAGAGAGAGAGAGAGAGAGAGAGAGAGAGACAAAGAGGGAAAGAGAGAGAGAGAGAGAGAGAGAGAAATAAAAAAGAATAAGGAGAAAAAGAAAAAAAGAGAAAAAGGAAAGGAGTAGAAGAAGGAAAAAAAAAAAAGAAAAGAGACAGAGAGAAAAATTTTCAACTGGTACAGGTAGTCGTATAAACGGCACATGCAAGGAATCCGCGTGGTTCCCCCGTTATATTGCTTTTCTTTGTTATAAAACCATTGCCCGTATTTCTCCTCCTTTCTTCGATTTTTGAAATACGCCTTCTTTCCTTTTTCTCTTTTTTTCTTTCTCTCTTTTTTCTATTTTTTTTTTTTTTTTTTTTTTTTATTTCCCCTTTTATCTCCCTTAATGACGAAAGTAGACGGAGAAACGACGGCCCTCGTATTAGTCGTTTCTTCGATGTGCATATGTAGGCACGTTACACGTACGTACGTACGTACGTATTCACCATTAATACTTCGTCAACGTATATAACGTATCACTTTTAATCGTTCTATCTCGTGTTCTAAATCTGTCAAAAATATTTGCGACGTACGATTTCATAAGAATACATTAGCGTTATTATATACTGCCGAGAATATTCTTTCAAATTTTATTATATATTCAATTAATTGTAACATTCGTGATTAATTAATATATATGTAATCGTCGCTAATATACGATTGACGTATATACGTTGGAAACTTTTCTTTAGGCCGTCGTGTATTTGAATCTGTCAGATATATTATTAAGAAATATTACGGAATTCGTTTCATCGTCGTTATTACTTCGATATTCTTATAGCATAGAAATAAATAGGAGTTGCATCGAAATTATTGTCAGTTTCCAAAGCTTGGCGGAATGATATTAACGTTGAACGACTCAAACCTGCTTCCGCATACGTAAAGAAATGCTGACAGTGCATAAATGTATTCTAAAGCGTTGTCGCTTACATACATACATACATGCATATATATAGATGATAAAGAGAGTACACCTGTTCTTCGATTTGTCAGCACTTTGACGGTACAATAAGCTATCCATGGGGTTTCCCAATATTCTAGTCTTTCTATTTCTTATTACGTTATTATGGTTCCTTCTCTCTCTCTCTCTCTCTCTCTCTCTCTCTCTCTCTCTGTTCTCTTCATTTCCTTTTCCTTATTCATTTTCTATTTCTGTTCTTTTCTTTATTTTTTCTTTCACCAAATTCCGATTACAGGGAGAAAGAATTTATTTGAAAGAACAATATCGCGACGTTGTTGTTCTCTGCCGAGAAATGTTTTAGTAGATTTTTCTTTTTTAGTAAGGCTTTATCATTAATAAATAATTCCCTCCAATGGGTTGAAAGGTGGCGCCTCGCTGGTAAAAAGTCGAGACAGGTCGAAACGTTGTCCAATAGTTCTCTCGACAAGAGATTTCACGACAAAAGATTTGGTCTTTTCAGTTTGTAAATAAAGAGTCACGAGATTAAGGCTATTCTCATCAATTCTCTTGATTTTAAAAATTGTTTAAGCCAGCAATGAATCCAACCGTAATTCTTGACCTATTTCGATGAACAAGATTCTAAACTGTGCTATGAGATGCTGTAGAAAAGGATTTCGTTAAAAAAAAAAATTTAATTCACGCGTTATTATAATTCAATAAGGATACATAAGGGACAACAGAAATGGTAGATAAACAAAAACAACGTATATTTAATTCGTCATAGAGTTTACTTGTCGCATTGTTAATAAGTATATAATCATTTCGAACCTAAAACTCTGCGTATAAATAGTATCGACATAGGATTTCTCATTGGACTTTTGTTATAACCGTAGTCGCACGTGTAGCCCAACAACGGTATAGCTCCTTCGCGCTTAGCTTTCCGATTAAAGTCGAATAATTTATCGTGTTTTATTAATTTCTCGATTTCGAAGGAAATCATCGATAAAATTGGTGGAGAGAAAAGGCTAGTTGATCCGTGTTGTCATCGAAGGATTTCAAATTTTTTTTTTCTTTTTCTTTTCTTTTCTTTTCTTTCTCTTTCCTCGTGTTATATTTTCTTTGAAAAAGTCTTTATGTGTTGTTGCAAATGCCAAGTTCTGTAATTGCAGCTTGGATGTGAGCGTTCAAGGATTCCTTCGCATCTACGTCACTGTGTTGATAGCCATTCAGAAAATAACAGGTCCCAGGTGTGTTCGCTGGCATTTCCTTCGGTAAATTATTCTTGGTCCGCGGTTCCAAAATGAATCCTGATGTCTTAATTAAGTGTCTAAAATTATATAACCCATTTCATAGATAACTTAAACGAGATATTTTAATCAAATGTAAAAGTTATATATTACGAATGTAGACCAATGCTAAAGAGATATTTTTCTTCGTTATACATACAGATACGTCGTAGGACTGACATTAACACGTAATGGTTCGCTCGTAGATTCAAATTTGTTAGCCAGCGTTACATTGTGCCCGAAGAGACAATACCTCGGCATTTTTTTACCTACTACACCAGCCAATACCATTCCTGTATGAATGCCGATGCGCATCTGAAAAATAATAACCATAATAATATATCGAAGTGCGCTGGGGCTATTTCATGAATATCCAAAGTAGTGTTAACGTTCGATGAGATAAGAAAATGTGGGAGAGAAAGTATGAGAATAAAATTCGCGAAGCTTCCTTTTAAAAGTTAATATTTATGTAGAAATCCTTTCTTTTTCTTTACCGTATCGGAGCAGTGGTCCGTTATCAACGCGAACAAGGGATACTTTATAATGGGAAAAGTTTTAATAGTTTTCAAGAGAGGAATAATAAACAATAGTAGGACGGTGTTGTTAGGTAGATTAATAATAATAATAATAATAATAATAATAATAATAAATATTATTGATATTTACACGCATCGATATTAACATCCACCGTGATAAGTTTTGTATTAAACCTTTCTAGCAAAACGAATAATTTATTACGCGATTATTTTCTTTCATGCGGAAAATAAAGGAAAACGGTTTGAATGATACATCGACAAATAAATTTTATCGTTACCTTGATAGGTTTTCCTTCGTGCGTTAAATGTTGAGTACACGTTTGTATCATTTTTAAGCCCATCCAAGCGATTTGTTGTGCATGAGTGTTTGTATTTCGATGTAAACCACACGCCACGCAATAAGCATCGCCTATTGTTTCTACCTAATATCGGAATAAGTTAAAAATTACAACAAGTTTTTCGTAGGTATCACGCGCGTGTATCACATTTATCAAAGATCAATAACAAATATTAACGAACCTTGTATACGTCCAATTGTCCGCAAAATATATCAAATTGTTCGTAAAGATTTTGAAGCATATTTACGACCATCATCGGAGTCGCCGTCGAACATATTGCTGTGAATCCGACGATATCGCTGAAGAGCATCGTCACGTCCGAATACATTTTAGCTTCGATCGTTTCACCTGCAAAGGAATAGCGATGTTCCAAGTTATATTTATCATACTCGTGTAAAAGAGATCTCATTTTTCCCAGGTCGTTACTAACAGCCCCTAAAATCGTTCCCTGACTTATCGTAAATCGACTATGAAGCGACCTCATGATATCTTCTTCGTAAGGATCATTTCGTAATTCAGAAAATCGATGATCGATAACATTTATTTTTTATTGTCAGAAAAGATCGTATTTTTTTTTCCTTTGCGAAACTAGTCATTGTCAAAACGAATTAATGGTTTTTTTATTTTCTTTTTTTATTTAAAAATTTGTTCTAAGTTACAGATCTCTACCTTACCAATATCCGTGACTTACCCAACCATAGACGCTTCGCTATATCCGGTGGAAATATAAGATGAAGCAGACTAACGTTCTTCTCTCTTTCAGCATCGACCGCTCTGTTGGCTTCCTCTATTGAACTTTTTAATTTATCCATACGTCTTCTCAAGCCGTCCTACGAGGAAACACATTCGTGCCTTTAATTTGTCCTATATAATATTTTCTTACCAATATCCGATATTTAAGATACATGAAATACAATCATAATTTATGTTCGTTCCGCTATACATTTTATGACTCTAGGTAGCATACTAACTTGTCAGTAAACACAGATGCACTAGCCATTAAAATGGCTGGATGAGAGAGTAAATAAGATTAAGGAGTGTGTATATATATATATATATATATATATATATATATATATATATATATATATTGATTTACTCCCTTTCACGTTTCATGACGCATTATTACTACGAGAAGGTACATAAACTTATTTTGTTAGCGTTTCTTTACGTCTTAATATCGACCAGTGAACGGATATTATTCTTCTTACGAACTCGTTTCAAAGTGCGATACGATTTTATTTGTTGACAAAATAAAGACGTGACTTGTTACCTGAGCTCTTGCTTGTTCGCCCACTAGGATAACGTCTCTCGTTGCATCATGGAGTGGTATATCAGAAATAAAGAGACCTCTTCCTGTGAGACCGTCTAATCCATTAAGAAACGGCGAACTCACGAATAAAATAGAATCTGATTCCGGACAGTGAACCATTTGGCCCTTCATTTCCAAACCCTAAAAATATATTTCAAAGGTAGATTAACGGTCGATTAATATTATTCATTATTTGGCTCTTCGTGCTTTATAATAATTATCCAGTGGGATCTTGTGGTATTAGTACAGGATTGGAATCGATCAGGGATGTATTCAAACTATTCGAATTGTGGTTAGGAATTACGAGATTGTACAGTTTGATATTGTCTGCAGAGGAACATACGTGGTATAATATAGGATTATCAACGATATCCACCTTGAAGTTCTACATTTATCTAACATACTGTATTAATATATCATTTATTAACGCTCTTTACCAAACAACGTTATCCAATGAATAATATTACACTTTCCACGAATGTTAAGGAATAACGAGACGCGAATTCGTTGGACTCTAATGCCGTAATTTATCCGGAATTATTAGAAATATATTATTAACGATCGATGGAACAAAGTAAAAGTTTTTTTAAACCTATAGTGGATTTATATACCTCAGCAGGATATTTCTCAGCGCCGTGTGGCCTTTGTAACGTTAGAACAAATGGCGTGTTCGCGCGCTTCAGAATCTCTTGAAAGGTCAAAGTAATCCCGTGTGGTCGAGTGAACACAAAGTACGTCGATATTCCCCTTCCAAGGCGATCCAAATAATGACCGAAGATTTTCATAAAGCCGACACCCAGCTGGACGAACTCGAAGTTTCTATCGACGACGAAGTGCCATGGGAAAGCTTTGCAAAAGCTCGCCACCCCCAAGCGAAGGTCCCTGGCCTCGGTGGAGAGTGGACGGAAATAATGTGGCGCGACTACGTCGGAATCGTCGTCGATTCGATCACTATAACGTTCTGGCGTGATGCGATACCTGAAAGATAACTCGACCGTTAGCGAACCTTATATCTCTTTAAAAGCTATTTCGATCCATCTGAAAGAACTTGGATCTTTTTGACAGTCACTCTACCAGAGAAAATTTCTTCAAAGGGGAAGTGAGAGATAGATAGATAGATAGATAATAGATAGATAGATGGGTAGATAGATGGTGGACGCGAAAGATATATTCTTTGAAAAACGTATTCTTTCACCGTGACTATGCTATTTCTTTTCGTAAAGTTATCCTTATTGTTTATTCGCAAACGTTTTACCATCGGATTAAAAGTTCGAAAACATTGTTACGAACATCGTGGTTTTACATTATCAGTCGTACGTGACGTTTGTCGAATTTGTTGAACTTTCCAACTCGTACATACCTACTAACCGTACTTCCGGGAACTATAATTTTCACGGATTCATGTCTGACCTCGCATTTCGTATTCCACACACTCATTCGATAATGAAACCTCCTAGACGATGTTATAATCGATAACGTGTTTCCGATGCTGAAGAAATAACGGTCTAAGTGCTAATATATTATATTCGATTAGTACTAAGGAACAAACTCACGAGAGATCGAAAGATAACTTTTTTTGTTTCTTTGGTTAGTTTCTTTCCGATAAGATTATTACCTTTATCGCTACTTTTTCGAGAAAAAAAAAAATAAATTTCTACGCGAAGAATTTAATCGACGTTGTAGAGAAATCGTTCCTCGTACTTCATTCGCGAATACGTGATATACATACTCGATAACGGGGAATCCGTTATAGACTTTTGTATTTTATCCTCTGGCAAATATTTGCAACGCACCATTGATCAATATTTATTTGTATTCAAATCAGGAAAAGGATGGAAAATAAATCGCAATCGTCGGTAAATTTCATAGTTCCTTCCATTATATATGTGAACTATATTCCTTAAACGAGTTTTTCCAGTGATGTCGGCATATGATTGACGCGACACACTAGTGATACGTACGATTCCCTGAAACTACTCAAGTTATAACCACGATGAAAATACGTAAAATATCTTGCTAGAGAAATCGATATTTCACAATTTCAACTCTGCGTATTCCTTAAGTTTATCGATAAAGAAGTTCATATAAATTTCATCCCATATATATATATATATATTTTTTTTTTCGATTAAGATGTAACTAAATGCAAAAAAAGAAATAACCAAACAATATACATACGTATATATATATATATATATATATATAATTTCTTGTACTCTACGACATCGAATTAATATCGTTAAATGGATCGTAATCGAAGGTTCGATGGTAATTACCTAAAAAATTTGGAATTATAGGGATCGGGCAATATGTACACATCAGCTTTGTCGTTATAAAACTGTCTGGCGATGCCCTTGAGGCTGCCAACGAGAAGATAGGCGACGGACGGGTAATCGGTCGTGAAATGTAACTCCAACGCTTCCGGTGTCGCGATGCACACGAACTCGGCCTCGTTATCCGAGCCGGACTGATGTTGAACGACGTCGTTGACGCCATCGAGAGTCGTCAGGAAGGCTGTCAGATCATTTCCAAGGCATCGAAAAGCCCGTCCAAGAAGGCCGACGCATGCAGTAGTGATCAATTCTTGTCCTAGCTCGTCGAGAAATGCTACGACGTCGACTTCTGAAAAATAAAAAAAAAAAAATAAAAATATTACGTTGTCTCTCTTTCTGTTTCTCTTTCTCTCTTTTTCGTTTTGACTCTTTTATTATACAACGTAAGCCGTCGCTTAGAGTTTACGTTATTGACAGTACGTGCCTATAACTATATTCTCTAAAGTGACTTCAACGTTACGGATATTTCAAGCGGATATTCGTTTCGTTACAATACTCTCGTCCGATTGTCTTGGACGTTTAAAGGAGCAACTTTTTTCTTTCCTTTCTTTCTTTCTTTCTTTCTTTCTTTCTTTATTTTTTTTTTTTTTTTTTTTGTAACACCAACGACTGTATCTGTAAGTAGAATTTAATCTGCATATAAATACTACCTGTCGATACTCCGAGCAAAGCTATAAACCAATCGATTCATATGGTAATACAAACGTTTGGTATTAGATAGTCTCAGAAGAAAGAGAATTTTCTCGATCCCGAGGATTTTTCCAAGAAGCCGAGTAACCAACTTAGAATACTTCCTTTGACCCAACTGGACGCTTATATTCCCAAGAGTAAGATACGTCCGTATTTAATGTTGAATACTTGCTGTATTAGAATGTTAACGTTCGTCCGGATAATAAATACGAGAAGTTTCGTTTTTATTCCAAAGTCATCCAGCAATGATCTTCGCACGATCGTTAAATAAGCGATGGAAAAAAAAAGAGGGAGAAAAAGAAGAAGAAGAGAGAGAGAGAGAGAGAGAGAGAAGAAACTCTCGTTCTCAGCCTTCCTATTTTTCTCCCCTTTTAAGGCCAGTACTTGCAGATCCCTCATGAGATTCCGAAAATAGATGCGACCAAAGTCTCTTAACCGATGCCTTCGTTACTATATTATTTTACATTACACGCGCGCGAGAAAATTCGATAATCGATAACGGCCGACGTAATACATGATAACATGCACCACGGACGACCATCCATCTGGAATATCTCGTGATGAGGGTCCATCAAATCGTACGGTAAAACTCCAACGAACATTTATCTCTTTTTATTCGTTTTTTTTTCTCCTTCTCTTTCTTCCTATCGTTCTTTCATACATTCGTTCATTCATTCATTCATTCATTCATTCATTCATTCATTCATTCTTTCTTTCTTTCTTTTTTTTTTCATTTCCTATTATTTTTAAATCGACGAGCACGTACAATTTCATCCGACAATGATAAAATCATTTTACATTCGTTGTCAATCGAACAATCAGCCTTTACAATAAGGTTCTAGAAAGAAAGGTAATAGTGAAATAATGGGAACGTTTACATGAGCATTTACAAAGATCTTCTATCCTTTGTATTACTCTCTTAAGCAATTTTGTCACTATCGCGATACTGCCGTACGATACGTGTCTTTGCCAGATGATAACTATGACGAACGAATCTCTCACGATAAAACCTGGAAATCCAACCATCAAAAGAGATGCACGCTCAATATCTCCGCTCTATATCGTTGAGAGGATCGGTCCGTTTAACTAGTATTTCCAAATCGATATTCAATGCGATCGACACACACACCATCCAAGATAATGACGTTTGGATTATACTTTTATTATTTTTTTTTTCTTTTTTTTTATTGCGATATCCGTTCCACATTCCTGTGATATTAAATACGATGAATAATAAAGTTGCGAACTGCGAGAGGTCGAATATGAGATATAATCGCGAGCTTTCGAGAACGCGTAAAAATGTTAGAGTTAAATTAAAGAAAAATTAAATTCATACCATCCAACGAAGTCACTTTTTCTCTCTCTCTCTCTCTCTCTCTCTCTCTCTCTCTTATATATCTTTCTTTATCTCTCTGTAACGATATATTTCAAAGTATGGATATACATATATATGTAGATATGCAAATTTGAAATATCAGTTCAAGCAAAGCACGAATTTCGAATTTTGAATGAACGTTTTTCTTATTATTATGCAAATTAAAATCAGTGCGTCATCTCTATCGCGTTTTATACTCTCTGTAGTAATACATTCAAATGCTCTAACGATATTATCCTTGATTTATCATTTTAGTTTGGTCAGTTCCCGAGAGAAAACCATACTGCTAAAGCAATCCGTGTTTCCTAGGAAAAATTCATACGAGTGAATACGAGTTGATCGCATTAGCGAATATCTATAGTTCGAAATTTCTTTTTCGTATTGTTTTCTTTTATTCGTAAGAGAAAATCACCCTAGAAGTGGTTCTACGTTATCACGGATGCACATGAGTCTTTGATACAAAAAAAAAGCAGGATTAAAGTTTTGAGAACTTGCGTCACGTCGTGGCAGGAAGTTCCGTTTCCGCTCGAGAAACCACGCGGAGTGCTTCCGCAGTACGAGCTACTTGTTTCCATCGTGTTTACAAATATCAGCTGATCACGACACCGTGAATAACGTTGAAATATTATTTGCGAAAAATCTCGAGAACAGTACTTACGAAAGATAATTCATTTTTAAAGTTCTTTTTCATTGAGCAAAATATGAAGTGGAACGAACGTGCAACTAAAAAATTTGTTCTTGACAAATGACGGCACCTTTTTCGTTTTCTGAGGATATAAAAATTCACCCAAATCGATACGTTTTTTAGAATCGTTCATTTTCCTATAAAGCGATTAATCCAGTAAATTAGTAAGAAGATTTATCGATGGTCAGTCTTTTAACGTTACGTAAAGAATTTTGTCCATCGGTGTTTTCAAAGGGATATCTCGTGACGTAATGTTTCTACTCATCGGAAACAGTGCAATATCTATCACAGTTACGTGGCATAGGTAAGTTTATCGTCGGTGTCTCTCGAAATACCGTCGGTTTCGCTAAGAGTTGCTTATAAAGCATCGTACCATGTTACTAGTTTAACGAACCATTACGTTCTACTACACGAGAGATAAATTTCCTTGTTGGACGCAATGGCGAATGTACACGGAGACTTTGCGTCTTGAAATCGGAGATGTTCAAAGATTTTACGAGGTAAATTTCTCGTAGCAGAATTATCATCTTCCCCCTCTCCTCTACTCTTCATCGATATTGGCAACCAATGTTGAATTCTGATTGCCAAAGACAAATCTGTGTACATTACTGTTTGCTGGATATCGAGTGACCAATCCAAATCAACCGGCTGATTAATGGGACGTTCCTGGAGTAGCGCTTAATTGTAACCACAGTACTTGACGGTCCAGTGCAAATTAGGTTAACATACTCTCCAAGATGAAGGTTCGAGTAAAATCCACCATCGATGGACAGGTTCCATATCAATCTCCGATATCTGTCCTTTGATCGTATCTATCTACTCTATTTGCCTACTCGTTCATCTCTCTAATCTTCTCTCTCTCTCTCTCTCTCTCTCTCTCTCTCTCTCTCTCTCTCCCAATCTCTTTCTCTCTTTCTTTTTTTCCTCTCTTTTTCATTCGACCTCCGAAATCAGATCGTTCGAAGAGATTTGTTCGTGCAAAGTTAACATCCAAGAGAGCAGATCGTAATAAAACTCTTTCAAATCGATTTTCAAGTTTCGATCTACGATTTGATCATCGAACAGAACTGACAAGCATTACCTCAAATTAATCCGTCAAATTAGATATAGATTTACGCGTGGATTTGAAAATTCGACAAAAAAAGGGCAGAACGATTTACCATTACTTTTTTCCTAGTTGAAACGATTTCAAACGTCGAGTTAAATGACAAGAATATTTCAAATTACATGGGAACGAAATTATCTTCGACGAATGTTCGATGCCACTTTGTATATAAAATGGTAAAGTTTTAAAACAAATGATATTAAATTTTCGGAACTTTCCTTCATGCATCAGAGATCAAATGCAAGCATATTGAGTATTTAATTTCAACTAACTCTGAATTAAATTGAAAATTAAGATTTTTAATTAATTTAATTCTAGGATTAAATGAATATTTGCGGTGACGCGTTTGTTCGAGTTTATAATCAATTGTAAATACCGTACGTGAAAATAAAGTAAGAAAGGTAATTGTTTTCTATTTTTTTTTTTTTCATACGATTAACTAAAATGGTGGGGGGAGGAACGTTCGAATGAGTGGTCCGAATAGATTGTAATTAATTTGTGTAACTCTCTTATCTCGCGAAAATCCGTTATTACGGAAAGTTAGGAATTATAGACACTCGATATTTTCTCGTCAACGATCTTAAAGGGATAAGAAATAAGATCAACTTCTATATTCTAAGTTTTAACCTTGCAAAGTTTAAACAAGTTTTCTTAAGGAGTCATTCGCGACGTACTCGCTAAGATCTCAATGACAGCGATATTCATAGCGTTTGTCATTAGTCAGAAAAATCTTACAATTGGCATCGTTTTTGGACGGCGCCGGTAATTTCGTTAACCTTATTCCGAATACCTACATAGATATTGCTCGTATAGAACTTCGAGAATTATTTCATTATTCACGTGGGAAATCACATTTCTACAAACGTCAAATTTCTTTTTATACAATATACACCTATGCATTCGTATAAAAATATGAATGAATGAAATTAAAAGAATTGATTACCACGACCAATTAATATATTCGTAAGAAGAATAAATAAAGCGTGATAATATCGTACGTAAGTATTTGTTTTCCTCATCGTTCGGCATTGTTTATTTTGTTCTCGATAATCCATAATTGTAAATGTCAGAGAGATTCGTATCAGGAGTCCGAAAGGACGTGGTTCGTGGTGTGATTGTAAATATTAGTATAATATAATAGTATACTTTTTAGTAATTAGTAAATGTTAATAAATTAAAGGAGTAATTGATTTAATAGTCGATTGATCGTTGATAAAAATAATTTCTTTTGATTCTAATCGATGAGATAATTTCTTTTTATCGCAATTGTATTTTTTTTTTTTTTCTTTTTTATACCAGTTCATTTATCCCATCGCTCGATTCGATTTAAAGTCGACGAGAATCGTCTGTTTTTAAATGCATGATAATTCTCATGAAAGCTATCTTACCGTTGAATGGTTTAGCGAGAATTATCAGAGGCGAGAATCGTTCATGACATAAACTTACTTGGCCAGCGGGTATTTCAGTACCGTCGGCGTTACATACATACATACATATGTCGATTGTAACGCGTCAGTGCTCGTATGCTTTAATTAGAATTGAAAATCATTTCTAATTATAAATGAAATGAGGGAATCGATCCCGTCGTAGGGTCTCTCTATTATTCACAAAATTCTACCGTAAAAGAATTGCCCGAGTACGGTGGATTTCACATTTTTTTGCTATTTCGAACGACATCGTCGACAATACGAGCTTTCAACTAGAATTCAGTAGAGACAAAAGGAGTGCGAGTAGGATTGCAGTTAGCGGTGGTTCGTCGGTGCATCGATTCATTAAAATTCTCTCGCTTAACCCAGGAAGGAAGAAAAGTTAAAAATAGAATGAGCAATGAGCATGCATGATTAAAACAAAAGGAATCATTGCAGGGATCATTTTTCATAAACCATAATGGAGTACGTTTGCGTCGAATTTTGAGAAAATAAATGATGTATACGTATATATGTATACGTGTTTGCGACGAGGATCAAACCAAAACAACTTTATAAAGATCACGGTCTTTTATCGCTGAAATGAATGTTCCAACGTTATATCGTGACAGTTCAGTATCGATATCGATGTTCATTTCTTTTCCACTTTTCTTTTCGTTCTATCCAATCTATGAAAAAAAAAAAAAAAAAAAAAAAAAAAAAAATGATTGATGTTCCCTTCCACGAATCGTAAAATTTAGAAAGCATTATTGTTAAAATATCGAGTGTACCGTATCAATGAGAGAAAGAAAGAGAAAGCTTGTGAAAATCTGAGGGTTTCATCGATTTAATCCATTAAATTTGGTCAGCTTGTATCGAAACACAATGCGGCTCCTCTTTCCTACTAAATCAATAATCTCCCACCGGTTACGCGCATAAAATATTATCTTCGGTGCTACGCTTTGGCCATGAGTGTCTTGAATGCAATTTCTCTGGATCAAGCCTTTCCTACCTCATCAATCTTTCAAAGCATGGATTGTCGTCGAACCTTCGTTCTTAATTGCACGAAATTCTTTTCGTTCTTAGATTCTGCGTTATATTGATTATACACACACACACATGTATATACACATACACACTTATATACTCGTTTCAACTTCTTCCGTCTTTTCTTTCCTTTCCTAAAATATTTTTGAAATTTGTGTGTGTGTGTGTGTGTATCAATTTATGACCATTGTATTGATTATATACATTCGACATAATTTCTAACAGGAGGACGTTAAAAAACATTTCTTTTTTCCTTACGATAAAGATCGTCCAGAAAGATGCAATTTTTATTCAACCATTTAAGTATTCTCTAGGGGACTATCTTGAAATCGCGTAAAATCCTATATATGTATTAGCTTGTATCGATCGAATCTTCAGATCCGTCCAAGTCAAGATATTAAGGTAGATCCTATAAAAAGCAAGGAATCAGTGAGAACGAGTCTAGATATAACCTCGTACACTTTAACGATTACGAGATCGTGTACGAAGTATAATACGACGACCATTACATTGTTTGATCGTTTTCTTTCTTTCTTTTTCGTTTTTGTTAGAAACCACCGTAATCGGCTCGACGGCCGCAAAGCTATCAACGTACCGTGAGTCTCTTCTTTGTTTTGCATTACTCGCGTATATACGGTACCACGAATATAAAAATAAAAAGAAAAAAAAAAAAAAGAAAGAAAGAAAAGGAAAGGAAAGGAAAAAAGAAAGAAAAGAGAAGAGAGCCAATGGCGTGTATACCAAAAGCTACAAAGTTATTATCCTAGAGGCAGCCTTTATGGCGTCGGATCCTTTCGAAGGGGAACGACCGACGAAAAATCGACTAGAAACGGAGCCAAACAAAAAGAGGGATATAAAAAAGTAGACAAACGTCAAAAGATATAAAAGATAGGACGATGTTTCTAGACAGTTTGCTTTGAAATCCTTCTTTTTTTTCTTTCCTTTTATTTTTCCTTCTTTCTCCCTTTCTCCCCTTTTCGTCTGTGCTTAAATCATTTCACACAAAAAGCGGACTCATGTATCTTAAAAAAAAGTAATATTTCTTTTTTTTTTTTTTTCGTCCCATTAAACCTACGCACATCTTTCATATTTAATCAATTTAATCTTTAATATTCGTCTCCGAGAAGTCTTTCGTGGATTTCATCTCGATGAAAGCTGATTGGTTGAATTTATTTCATAAAATCATGATCGCCCTTTTATTTCGTGATCCACTAAAAAGCTGAGTCTTAATAAACGGTATCAACGATAATGAAAAGAACTCGGCTTTGGTGCGGAAGGTAGAAGGAGGCTCCAAGGGAAATTGTATACGCGTTGAAAAGGGTTCGCATCTCGGAATAGATGGAAACGTCCAACCTAATTAACCTTTCCCGGTAGAGTAAACGAACCTCGAAGATTTTCATGCAATTCTATACGAAAATACATAACGCCAGGAGTCAGTTCGAAATTCTAGATGTCGAAGTGAATCGAATCGATAGTGTTAAATGAATAGTTGATGCATTGGTTTGGATGTGGTTAGCGCACTGTCCAATCGCTAAGGTGGATCGTTATCAGGATGGTTAGTGTTTAATTGAATACCTAGACTCTATTCGTTCAATCAATTCTATCGAATAAAAATGTTTTATTCTAATAAGATTCTTATCGAATGACGCAATTAATATACGATATCGTGTATAATTGTTATGGAATATTGTATATCCATTGGCTGCAAGGTCTATCATAGAGTACTATGCTTCTGCTTTCTGATTATACCTTTATTTACAATCTTATTTGTAACGTTATAATTTGATTTCACTGATTTGAACGTTTCAATGGTAACAAACGAGGAAGTTGGTATTACCGTTTCTTTTCGTAGAATATGAAGCCGGAAAAGTTTGGTTATAAGTTTGCATGTCTTTTCGCGGGAGAACATTTACCCCGTATGGCTTCGGCAAAAAGATAAAAGGATAGCAAGGGGTAACATCCGTACGATGTTGTTGATTACATTAGAGCTCTCGAATAATATGAAATGTTTCATTTAATTATCACCGGTAATGGTTTACGCGTCGATGTTTTTATCAAAACAAGTTTTACGCATTGTTGTATCGTTGAGACTTACCGCAGTCGTAATTTAACGTTTCATATATATCTTCCAACAAGTTGTAGTTTTCTTCAGCGTCGACGTTATAAAGTAGCTTGTCTCTGAAACAAGAACGGAGATCGTCCATTTTTGCAAATGCTTCTTTTTTTTTTTTTTTTTACGAATAAAATTACGATACTTTCATGCGCTTCAAGTTGATACAAGCGTTGCAATGTAAATTATGAAAATTAGAAAGCTAATATTGTAACTGGAGAAAGCGGGAAGATTAATGAAAAATTATTATGGAAACGAGATAAGAAGGAAATACTTACAGGGATGTAGAACTTGGTAGTGACACTTCGCTGTTGTTCAATAGGGCCTCCAAAGCTACGGCGATCACTTCGTTCTGTAAAAAAATATGTCGAACATTATTTTATGCGTAACTAGAAAAATTATTTATTGTTTTTATTTTTTCAAAAGAAAAAGTGAACAATAGAGAGAACCATCTTGCAAAATTTCTAATCGAATTCGCGATATTTTGAATTTCTTTTTGGATGACATCGAAGATAAATGTTACATACAAAGTGCACGTTCTCTTCTAGACACAAAACATGATACATCCATTCTTTAGAATTCTTTTTTTTTTTTTTCTTTCTTTTTAAATGCGACAACCGTTTGTCCTCCTTTAAAGATTTTCTCTTTTGCGATTACGGAATTCCATCATCCTTCTATTGCGAATCGTATGAAATTTCGAAGCAATAACTAAAAACTTTCATGATCCATCTTCGATAAACGAACATTTCCGACGTTTGAGAGCATCATAGATCTTACGAAAGTTCGGTAAACGCTCAACGTCCCTTAAAAATTTTATCTCTCTCCGAAGAATTATGGTTTCGTTCGGTTCTTTCTACGTCTTACTGTCGGTTTTTTTCTTTTCTTAGAAATGCAAATTTTCTTTCTTCTTTTTTCTTTTTTTCTTGAAAACAATTAATACTTTTTTTGATGATTCTTCAAATGTCCCTGGAGAATTTTCGAATCCGTAGGGATTAAATAATTTCCTGTTCCGATTGGATGCATCAAATTACATCGAATTGTCGTTCGACCCGCTCGAACGGAATTGTTTCGCCGATAGCCGACTAGAATCGAGTTACGACGGGCATGATTGAAATGGCGAAGTTTAATATTAAGAGAACATTTGCATCCCCGCATTCGTTGAAAAGGAATTTATTTAAGCGTGTGATGCATTTTCAATGAATAAGAAATCCTTCTCATTCTTTTATAAAATATATCTCGATTTTTTTTTCTTTTCGTCCGATTAATCATAAATTCAACATCAAATAATAATTTCGTTGTATTTATCAAGACAAATTTAACATATGTATTAATGAAATACAATATTATTTCATAAATTTTATTAGTTTATATTTATCCGTATTTTAACGTTAAAGTGTCATTGAATTAGAATCGGATACGTAATGTTAATAGTAACTTGATTTATTATTCCAAAGATCATTGATATTAATCGTAGTGCATATGTGTGTGTGTGTTTGTGTTTGTGCGCGCGCGCGCGGCCTCATGTATGCGTGAATAAGAAATAAATATTGCATTAGTGTTAATCCTATGCAATCGACTTACGTAACGAGTTGCGAGGAAAACACGAAGAAAAGAAAGGTGTTACCACTTGAATCACTATACGATTAGTTGGGATAGAATGAAATTGCGAATGATAGGGTGAAGCTGTAAAAAGCCTAGGATAGTCGATAAAAAGTGTGTCGCTTTGGAGATTCGATTGAGATCTATATATCAGATTGGAAAATCCATTGGAAATTTACCTTCTATACTTTCTAGTACGTCCTTCTGTCGTTTACATTTAATGGAAATAAGAGAAGTTTCGTTCGGTTTTTAATGGGAAATATTTCGAGAATATTCAAGATGCTCACTTTTCGAAGGTGGAAACTCTGGCATTTAATATATCGAGATTCTTTGCGGTTGGTACGGAAATAATATTCTATATAAAAGATGGTCGAGGGTTTCATTATTGCTTGGTCATAAGTTTAAAAGTTTCTATAAGTTATTGACATTTTCCAGGCCATTATAATCAAATACTTCGTAGATATTACTTTCAATAGATTATTGGGTTCATTAAAAATCATATCTCATTTGAGATATATACAATTTTATATACACACTATTTTGACCATACGATGCACTACGTAATAAAATACGTGTATGATACTTTGAGTTAGACAAACAAAAAGGTACAGATTTTTGTTTATCATGAAATATGGAAAAAACCACAAACACACATACACAGAGTTTTTTTAAATCCCAGCGACGAGAAAAACAAAATAAATAAAATTCCCAGTGCTGTGATTGTTCACAGTGCATTCGAATCTTTGAAAGTCAGCAATTGTAATGGTTTGTGTTTCGTTAACAAACTCAACGTTGGCTTTAAAGCGTGCCGTTCACGAACCTTCGAAATGCATCGAGCTCACATTTTTGCTGAAAGAAAAAGTGGAATATAATAAGGTATTATGATAAGAAGAAATAAGATTTTAATAATTATAAGATGTAAGATAAAGTGTATATAATTATATTATATTCGTAAAATGTTTCTTTTGCCCCTCTGTCCGAAACGACATCGAATTTGGCAAAGTCAAAGGCGTTTACTCGAATTCAATGTCTCGATAGTTGTGCTCCAATTGGTGGCCAAAATCGATAGAGGTGCCGTCGAAAAGAGAGGACGACAGAGAAATAGAAGAGAAAGAGTGAGTAAGAGAGTGAGTAAGAGACAGAGATAGAGACAGAGAGAGAGAGAGAGAGAGAGAGAGAGAGAGAGTTAGAGAAGGTCATTCAAACTACTATTTCACAGGAAAAACGAATGTTTAAAGAATATCAATGATTCTTCAAGGATCTCTAGGACTTGGAAAAGCAGATGATTGATAATTAATCAAATATATTTCTTCGTTCATTTAACGATTTCACTCTTAATCATTCTCATCTGACATAGCTACATGTGATTTTGATTAACGACAGTTTCACCGAACTTGATTGATTTCTATTAATCAAATAATCTATTCATTTTCATTCTCGTTTAACGCAAAATCAAGAGAATGTAATCAGGAGGAATACTTTTCTTGTTGATAAATGATTAGATGTTAATGAAATATCTTGTTTAGTGGTAGGCGAACAGTATGGCGTCATGGAGAAGTTTTCGAGTTAATCAAGTATGACACGCTAAAGCGTATTATCTTCTCCTTTTCTTTTCTTTTTCTTTTTTTGTTTCTTTTTTTTTTTTTTTAACATGGTCAACAATTTTATAGGAGAAGTTATAATCTTTATAATACACCATTTTCAGATTCTCCGTAACTTAAAGTTCGCTCGCTCGTGGTAACCATTCCGTTAAATTTTTTTTTTTTTTCCTAACAGTTAAGCGACCGCAAGACTTTCCGCATCGTTCAAAAACTCGCTTTACTCTTCGAGC
Source organism: Dolichovespula media (assembly GCA_911387685.1). Lineage (NCBI taxonomy): Eukaryota > Metazoa > Arthropoda > Insecta > Hymenoptera > Vespidae > Dolichovespula > Dolichovespula media. Next base: position 6,887,531 of record OU426856.1, on the reverse strand, counting down.
GCGACAAGAGATTTTATAAACTTTGTTTCGAAATGTATGTTTTTCTTTTTCGATTAGCGTGCTTTTACCTTAAAACGCGATTAAATCCTTCTGATATACCTATTTATATATTCATTATTTCATTGCATCGCATTGATATTTTTAATGGAACTATGTACATTTATATATATATATATATATATATATATATATGTATGTAATATATGTAGATAATATATAAACTTATATATAGATATATATAAACTATATACAAACTATATTAGTTATAGTAATATAGTTTCAATAGATCTCCGTTTATTTTAAATTCCTTTTGAAACTTCGAAATATCTTTTCAGATAATATATATCGATCGACTATATACGAACAATCTCAGTTTCTCTTCTCTTCTACTAGATCCATCCCTTTTAAGGATATCGCGAAGTAGACGAGACTAGTACTCGATGAGTATACGCTCCCTCACCGAACACAATTTCCGTTGATTTGCCTAAATAACGAAGTTTCGGAAGGGCCGCCAGTTCGATTCGTGGGAATGCCGTTGGAGACAAAACGTGAAGCTGATAGCCCGAAACAGAAATGGCGAAGTTGCAGTTTCGTAACACGTCACTGTCAAGTTTTCCATCGATCGGTTTAACAATGTTAGTTGCTGCACGAGTTTCGTCCTTTCAAATTTCTCCCCCTCCCTCCCTCCCTCCCTCCCTCCCTCCCTCCCGATTTTGCCATATCGTCGAAATTCTTTTTCGCTTTTTCTTTTTTTTTTTTCTTTTTCTTTTTGTATTACTTTCTTCTTACGGCAATACCGTTCGATTTTCGATGAATCGAAAAAAATATAAAGGATGGTTAGAAGAAACTCGCACGATAATAATGCGAAACGCGACGAACAATTCCTTCTGTTCGCTTTTGTCGCGATCTCTCGATGACAGATACAATAGCGTCGAGTTCGTCCTTCTTGTCTCTCTTTTTTCTTTTTCTTTCGACGATAGTACTCGATGCTGGATCATTTATCACGGAAAAGGATAGTGAATTATTAACGATTCGTTGCTTGCCTTAAGGTCAAATTCATGAATTAAATACTTTTAGAAATAATACTTGAAAATGTCAATATATTGTTATTTCAGAAATAAGGATTTTCTTTTCTTTTCTAATGGTAAAGTCGGACATTGATTTGGGTAACTTAAATCTTTTAGATTTAAAAGGATATATATATATATATATATATATATATATATATATATATATATTCTATGTTTTAAAAAGAGGATAACGCGGGATTGATAAATATTATCTTGTTTAGTTTTCCCTTTTCCTTTTCTTTAAATAATAATCGATAAGATAGAGAGCCGAGCAAGCCCAGCCAATAACCATTTGAAATTTTTTTTCGGGATGAGACATGCGAGTATAACTTTAGAGAGATCTATTTGACAATAGATCATTCTTCCCTACGGCGAATCACGCACCCACTCATCGAAACTTTGTTCAATCCAAAAAGAAAAGAGTCGAATTGCGATAAGGATAAAAGAAGTTTTTACAAAGGAAGAAGAGCAAATCTTCGTGACCTTTTCAAAAGAGAATATATCGTTTGTCCCCGATGTTGTTTCTCATCTTATTTGATACGTTCTCTTCGCGAGGAACGTTGAAATCGATTTACTTTAGCAACATGTAAGGAAATTCGAACGGAATAGTTGAAATTTGAGAATCGTTAAACGAGGAAGAAAATGGTTTACGGCTATCAGCCTCGCGTTCTCGAGCCTTACACATAATACCAAACCCCTATCTCTCTCTACCTATCGGGAAATTCAATGAATTTCGTTGAAGCGTTCGACAGGTGGGAGATGCACATACTCAGGCATTTTTATGCATCATTGGATAGCACCGGCTATTGTATCCCATCGAAACCGTATGCTTCTGGCATGAAACTTATGTGATACACCATCTTATCTCGCTTCGGGTTAACTTGAATATCGAACATCCTCGCGAATAACGACAAACTTTCGAGATTTAATAAATTCCCTTATGTTTTTATTGAACCAAGAGAAGTACGAAAATTAAATTCGACTTTTTGCATTTACTTTATTCCATAGTAACAATGAGAAGAATTATAATTATTATCAAAATACCTCGCGGATCTCGAAATTGACTTATTTATATATATTGCTTTCACGATTTATCGTATTTTATTCATCCATTACTTTTGCATTTTCTCGTTTTAATGCGATAAACTCGAAGACGTTTATCGTTATTTTTGTAGGATTTCAATAAGGAAGAAGATGGTGGAGGAGCAGGACGGGCGGGCGGGTGTCGGGGAAAGGGGGTGATAGGTCGGGAGAAGGAGAGAAAAGAGGGAAGAAAATGTAAATGTGTTGGAATATAGAACGAGTGGGGCTTCGTGAGAAAGAAAGAGTGAGATTATATACGATTCGAGTGAATAAATCGTACGAATCGAAGGAAAAGGGAAAAGAATTTTTGCGAGATAGCGTTCTCCTGTTTATGGCTTACGTTTGAATTTAACGGTGAATGCATTACGACTTTGGCGATTAGCTCGGGCGGCAGAGAAGCAGTGTTAAAGCGACGGAAGTATCGATCGGTACGTAACATTACCCTACGTTCATGTACCCCGTTCATTCGCGTATAAGCCTATGCATACATATATATTTATACATGGATACGTACATACATAGAGTCCTTTCCGGTATGCATTTGTAGGAATGGCAGTACGGAATTAGTGTGTACGCTTACTGCGTTCACTTATGTGAGATTCACAGTTTTCGAATTGTTGCGATTTATCCTTTCTCTATCTCTATTGTACTTCCTTTATCTCTCTCTCTCTCTTTCTCTCTCTCTCTCTCTCTCTCTCTCGCTCTTCTTAATGATTAGAACGCAGGCATACACATTCGAGATATACAGTTAATACTTTAATCGTACTAACGAGCTATGAACAAGTTGAAACGAGAAAGAGGGTCGAATGAAAGGGACGATAATGAAAGGATCGGGAAAGGAAAGGGAATTTTTTGAATTACCGAGGATAGAAAAGAAAGAGGAAGATGGCTTTGATTAGGGGAGGAAAAAAAGTCGTTCTGCCATCGGTAACGATCCACAAATCCGTTCGAAATTCTCTTCTATTACGTTTCTTTCCCTTTAATCCTTAAAATCCTTCGAAACTTACGGCCGGTCTATCCGTCGTACCTATGACTTTTTACAATTTTTATTTTGGATTTACTTCCACACAGGCGGAATAAGATACGGTCGTAAAACGTCGAGACATTTCGAAGTTTCCGTTTGATTAGAATACTCGATGAAAAGGGATTTCGGTGGATTTATGTTAAAAATTTCTTCGAATCCCCCGAGCAATAATCAAAAAGTTTAAGCATTAAAGTAGAAAAGCGGAGCGAACAATTTTATTACCATGATGTTTCCCTTAACCCTCCCTTATTCCCTTTCCATTCTTTCTGTTTATTCTTCTATTTTTGTTTTAATTTTTATTTTCTTAACCCTCTCGCATTCATTATACATATATTTCGTTTCTCTTTTCTGTATATTATGTAACCGAACAGCCATATCTATAAATATATTTCGAGGTTCTGCTTTCAAATATTCCAGTCTCGCGCCAAAAGAATTGCAAGAACCGGTAATGGTTATCAAAGTTAATATGGGGAACAAGAAAGGCAAAGTGAGAAAATGACACTTTCAAGTAATGTGACGTACGTTTCTTTTCATTTCTTTGCGCTTTTATGGTTAGGCTTAAGAATGGTCGGCATCTGTTCATTTACCAAATGCACTTTTTGGGCTTCGCAGAAAGAGAGAGAGAGAGAGAGAGAGAGAGAGAGAGAGAGAGAGGTGACCTTTTTAAAATTTCATTACACAAGAAAATACTACACGGTAGTGGTTCTCTTGAGATTTTTAGCAAACAAATTCTTCTGCCTTTCCCTCGATTGCGTCGTCTCCTCTCTCTCTCTCTCTCTCTCTCTCTCTCTCTCTCTCTCTCTCTCTGTCCCTCTCTCTCTCTCTCGCTCTCTCTCTCGATTGCGTTGCCTCTTTTTTCTCTCTTTTTCTATTTCTCTCTCTTTTTCTATTTATCTATTTCTTTTATTTCCGTTTTGTGCTGCAGAAAGAACCGAACAATAAAGAAGGAAACCATGACGTACAAGCGAAAGATTAAACTTATCTGAAAATGCATTTAATTAAATTTCATCTGTGTTTCTTTTTTCCTTATCAGTGTATCTCTTTCTACAATATATTAAAAGTATACACAAGTAAACTCCAACGATCGCTCTTTCCTTTTATTTGATATTTGATGAACATCTTAAATCGTGATCTCATCCTCTCGGGATATTACGAATGTTTGCCCAAGATACTGCATAACGTTGACCCTTAACCTGTTTCTGTCTCTTCATCATCGGCTATGTGTCGAGCGACGTTGTTAGATGACTTTCGCGGTCTTATGAAAATTAAATGGATCTTATCATTTAGGTCTTTACAACATAATAAGAGATATTTTTACGAAGATATTGCTATTAAATAGAAGTAAATGTCTATTACAATTTATTACATCGTAGACAATTCTTAATTTATATTCTAATAATTAATATATCAATTTTTTTGCAAATTCGTATAAAAATGAATGATTTTTTGAGATTAATTTTAGAAATATAATATTCACACGTAGATTATACTGTTATCTACATAATATGAAATGAAAATTTATCCATTATTTATTCGAGATATAAGTAATTTGACGTTAAAATGCCATAAAGTAAGTGTCTCGCTGAAAGTATCCGCCGTCTACGATCTTTTCAAAAATAGAATGCAACCAACGGGGCTAAGACAAGTGTTTACCTTTTATATATGTACATACTTATATAAATACATAGGTTTCTTTTTACTTCGTAACACGAGGTAGTATAACTCGTACGTGTCGTCGGTGAATACTCGTTGCGTTTGTTCATTTAACCTTGGTTTATATTAGCTATGTAACAATTTGTCTCCAGAAAATTATGAGACTTTCTCTATTATTGTTAGGATCATGGCGCTTTTTATTTGCCTTTATCTTTCTTCCCCCTCTTTCTCTCTCTCTCTCTCTCTCTCTCTCCCACTTTTTCTCTCTCTTTCTCTTTTGTTCCAGCTTTATAAAAGTTTGACCAAGAAAAAGATGAGAAAGATAGCTCTGTAAAGGTTAATCGCATACATTACGAGCAGTATTATTTTAACAGTTAAAAAAAATGTATATATATGCATGTATATATGTATGTATATATATGTATATAGTTCAAGGAGGTAGAAATTCAAAGAATTACGCAATAATCAGAAGCTCCCATCTTCGTTTAAAACTGCGTTTAATGCGAATACCAGATAATACTATCAGCATTTTAATTTTCTGATTAAACCTTGTAGTAATTGCTTCCGCCATCGAGGATATTCCGTCGATTTTACAAACGAGTAGATAGAACGAAACGTGATTATTCGATAAAGCCTGGCCAAACGTTAATTCATGGACGGCAGAATAAACGGAATGGAATTTGTTCTACTGTCCACCTGAGAGTTACATCTAGTACCCCATCTGGATCAAGGATTTCCTATAATTAATATACATGAATTCACAGAAAATCTGATTGATCATGCCGATATATTATTATAACACTTCGTCATGTAGAATAATAGGGATTTTTTCAAATTTTGATATATATGCATATATATTTTTTTTCTGATAATTGATAACGCAGATGTCATTAACGATGATATTTCAAGTTTATGACTGACAAATATTTCTAAACTCATATTTCCTTCTATAGGATTATACTATTAACGAACGAAATATCTTTCTCCTTTGGAAATAATCGAAGCGATGATATATTAAGTAAGACAAATTCAATATCGGCATTCTAGTTCGAAGTTCATGGTATCATTATCAAAGGATTCGAAGTTGGTGTACTCGGTAAGATATGGGTGTCCTCGGTATCTATGAAACTGTATTAAGATTCAGTACTACGCCTTGTCAAAGGTAAAAGAGAAGATTTAACTATTGCTTGGTATGCTTTGAAGTACACCTCAAACGGTCACTCGAATTACATAAACTTGCGATCAGATACATTGCTTTGTTGTTATAAGATGAGATCGCTCGAAAGATTCTATGTCTGTACGTGAATGAATAAATAATTGATGTATTAATTCGACTATTAGATTTGTAATATATTAATGTCATCATTGTTCCATACTAATTCACTACGGTCCTAAAATCTTTTGAATAATATGCTTCCCATATTATCATTTAATATACGTAAGTATATCTTAGATTCGTGCAAGACAAAATGTTATTGTGCTTTCAAGGAATCAGCTTCCCTATTTGGCCTAGCCTACATACAACATAAATGTATATATACGAGAGTGGAAACTATAATAGAAACGGCACATTGTGCCTCTGTTACGAAGCAATCTTGTGTACCAAACCGTCTGTCGGACTAATTGCTCTCGACCCTTTTAGTCCAAGGCTATGCCGGATTTTCCTCAATGAGAGCCTTTTAGCTCGGTTATCGAAAACATCGATTCTTTGGAAAGAAATATTACGCGTGTACTACTACGTGTGTACGATTAATCTATAAAATGCATACTTCGCTAAACGCATTCTATCGTGTATTTTACAAAATTTCCTTTAGTATCGTACAGCTCGCTTTGTTAACATCTCTTTTCTTCCCCTCTCAGTTGCAGGAGAAAGAAAAATGCCGTGAAATGAATCGATAACAAAACGAGGATCGAAAACATCACCGTACAATTATAATCATTTTTTCAATTACCTCGAACGTACCTTCGTACATTATTTTTAATTTAAATGCTGAGTTTTATTGGATAGTTTGCTTCTCATACGGAAAACGTTATATGGAAGGGTAAACATGGTTGAAATTTACCTTAAGTAAGGTAAAAAAAGGAAAAAAAAAAAAAATACTAGGATAAGCGTATACATGAAGTTCTTACGCTTAATTTACGCACGTTAATAATTCAAGATTTAATAGAATATCCACAATAACGTATCGTCGATTAATAAATAGGATTATTTGTGTATATATTATTCGTTCTCTGATTTGTTATTTTCATATCGACGGATACATGTTTACACAATGTCACGTAGACACTATTTTCGAATCGACCTCATCGACACATAGCAAACATCCTCTTTGCTCCCAATATTAACATCGCACACAGAACTAAAAGCGATCTATCACCTTTATTAAGAACGGTATAAGCATGTTGGATGCAGAAACTTATTTATTAGATATACCTAGTTTACATGGCGAAAGAGTAAGAGTAAAAAAGAAAAAAACGTGTAAAAGGGAAAGAAGAGAGAAAGGGAGAAGATTCATGGAGAAAGGTAAACGTACATTTTACGTATTAAATATTTCAAAGCGTGCATACACCATTGACGATGGATTAGCGAATAGAAAAAGAGAAAACGAAAAAAAAACAAAATAAATAAAAGGAAAAAGAATAAACGGATTCAGGGACTTAAACGACGGCTCTTTAAAAAGCATGCCAATTTTGTTAATATTTTTGCAAGGACTTCGTCTTTAATATGAGAATGAACTCTTTTAAACAAAAAAGAAAAGAAAAAAAAAAATTCGTCGACTTGGTTATACTGGACAAAGATAATTGAAGTAAGAAGACGAGTACTGTCTCGCGTTGCCTCGATACGATATTAATTATTTAATAGACAAGAAATAAAATGTTACTCGCTCGATACGGTTAGCGAGAAATCGAAGTCGAAAGTCGGTCAGCAAAGGTTCTCGTGGAACGCGTTAATGTGAACTTGTTAAAAGCGCGAAAAAAGCTGGTCAGATACGTAATAGTTATTCGATTTTTTTCTTTTATGCTCGTACAAACGAATGAAAATTTGGAGATAAGCGTATTCGTTAGGGAAAACGACAAATGTTTCAAAACGCTACTGCATCGAGATTAGTCAAAAGCTTTATTCATTTTTTACTATCTCTCTCTCTCTCTCTCTCTCTCTTTTCTTTTTTTCTTTCTTTTCTATTCTTTGTTAACGAAAAGCTCGGAGACACATGTTAGAAGGTGATACCATCGTTGGTAGGATATATGCCTACGTACGTACGTACATATGTATGTATACATGTATGATTTATGTACGTGAAATCCTTTCAAAGCCTTCCAACATACTGAAACATTAATCATTCGACTCTTCTCTTTCTCACAGACATTCGAGAGTAAAGCCACGGGCGACGTCATGGCATTTTGTTCACTCTCTAATTTAAATATTTTCGCTCGGCCCTTTAAATTCATCTTTCTATACCTAGATGTCCTTGTATGGAAATATACGGACGGTAATATATATTTTAAAAAATTCGCCTGTATTTTGTATATCTTCTTCTTCTTCTTTTTATTTTATTTTTATTTTTATTTTTATTTTTTTTCTTTTTTTTATATCTTTAGAAAGAATTGTTTCACTCGTACATCAGTTTTTGTTATCTCGCGATTGACATGTATGTTACTTACATCATCGACGTCGTCTGTGTCGTTTATGTAGACGATGAAAACGACGAAGACGGCTCAACAGGTATCACAGATTACATTTCGTTCCGCCCATTGAAAACGACTCCCTCCCTTGTCCCCACCGTTCACTCCACGCTGTTCCTTTTTGTGATAGTTTGAGGAGAAGACAGTGGTAACAACGTGGGGAGAAGGCAAAAGTGTTAAAGACATAGAGCAAGAGGAAGTCGCGCTTCGTACGCGTCTCTTGCGTACACGGCTTAATGTCTTAACGGATTTGCCCTTTGTGTTATCGTCTTAAGCTGCGGATTTACCTTTTCTCAACCGTTTCATCTGTAATCCTCTGCAGTAGATTAATACTGTGTCTTCTGAGATTCATCGATAACTCTTATCAAGACAGATAACTTCGACTTTTATCCGTCTACAACGGGAATATCCCAATGAATATTATCGATTGAAAAATAATTCACATTTTAATATTCATTAATTCAAATGTTAACGAAATCTGAGATGAATTTCAAATCTTCTTTTTTTTTTCTCTCTGTCCTTCTTTCTCGTTTTTCCTTTCCTTCCGGAAAAAGTTGAGAATTTTTTTTAAACTACATCAAAGGAATGGCATCGTCTTTGTTCGTAACGCGTTCTATTCTCAACAAAGCAAAGGCTTGAAAATATCGTTCGCCTCGTGATAGTCGATACCGCGTTCTAACTCCGCGTAAAGCAACTTCCGAACTCGTTGCCTCTTTCTTTTTATCGAGAGAGTAAAAGGAGAGGAAGAAAAGGGAAAAAGGAGGAAGTTAGTGATGGACAATGGAAAGATGGTTGGGTATGGAAAATGGAAAAAAACAAGAAATTATCTTACACCGGTAGTCAATAACAGCTCACCAGTCGATTTTACACCGACAGAAGGTTTAATTTTTAACAATTTCGTCGGACAGAATGAAGAATAGAGTTTGATTACGTATTAGAAATGCGTACATACATATTTTAAACATGATAATCACTTTGAAGCTGATTAAAGTCCAACAAATGGCCGTTTAATCTATGTAAATATTGTTCATTTTTTTTTTTTTTATTAAATACGATTGTTAATAGGATTACGAATTAAAAAGCATACATTTTTAAACAATCGAAATAAATACCAACTCGTCCGTGTATATGCTAAAACGCGTCGTGAGGTTGTTGAATATAAAAATTTACGATGGAAATATAATAATTTGTAGTAGATAAGAAACGAAACTGTTTTCTACTTTTCTCTTTTTTTATCATTTCTTTTTTTTTTTTTCTTTTACCAGTGCGAAATTGATTAGTACGTTACTATTGACTGTCGATGTGTGCACGTAACTACGTTTATCATATCGCTTCCGGTTCGTTTCTTCGACCGAGAACGAAACAAACTTGAATTTTCGTCGTGCTCTTGGCAATTGTCTCGCGCGAAGTCGAGAAAACTCAGAGCTTGTTGTTCCGTTGGAGACACTTCGCTGAACGTTGGAATATTTTAGCTAGTTTCATCGACTCTATTTCGTTAATGCTTCTGGTAATTGGCTTTATGAAAACGTTAACGGTATCTCGTAAAACGTATACCGGCGGCACGTAATAGTATACGTGTGCGAAAAAGAACACGGTTGAAAATGCAATTTGAAGCGTATAATTTTCGATAAAATTTAACGTTAGAATGTACATACACCTGGACGCGGACACGCACACACGAACAAATTCTATTGCGTATGGTTAAAACGCGAGGAGCACAAACGAAAAAGCCATCGTATTATTTCTATATGAACTTTGCAATATACTCTCATATGCAAATGTAATTGGAATACGCAGAGGCTATTTTGTTTTTGTCCGTTTACGATGCGTAAGGGTTACGATGAGTTTTCATTATCCCTGGGATACGTTCGAAATATTAAATATTACAATGCATTTCGATCGATATTGCAGCACAGAGCCATTTGATATGATGATACGTAATAAAAGAATACCTATCGAATATTGAATGCTATATTGACCTTCCCAGAAGAAATGATATATTGAAACGACGTTCTCTTTTTATCGTAATTCTTTTTTTCTTTCTTCCTCGCTCGGACCATAACGACTGTAATAACGGAAAGACATTAACGAAAGAGAATGCAAATATAGAGGTAGAAAAAGGTGGTGAAAATAGAGCTACAGGTGATCCGTCATCGATCGATGCATCGATCGAGTCGGCATTGGGATCGAGATAGAAGATAGTTTTTATCGTAAGTACAATAATATACCGAAGGGTTTGTCAGGACGAGGACCGCGGCTCTGAGGTGCTTCAGATTGAGCGTTTGCGTATCCTCGATGTCGTCATTGTCCTCTCCTAGAAGAGAGCAGGCTATTTGTACGGAGGACTGCCTGGAGGGTTTGCTTCTGTCCTTAGAGATCCTCATCGATTTGCTAACGTCACGTTCGTCCTCCGACGGCTCGATCTTCGTTGAGAATGGACATGCCATTTTGAAGGATAGAATCGGCTTACCGATAGAAAAGGGTACGTCCTATGCTTGATGCCGATGATAAAAGTCAGCCGTTAATTATCTCGCGACATGCCACGTGCCACGACGCGTTTATCGCCGGTCAGCTGTTTCACGATAACTTTACACGCCTCCACCACTACCGACAGCTTCACTACCACCACCACTATTAGCAGCAGTAGCACCGCCACCACTACCACCGCCGCCGCCACCACCACCACCACCACCACCACCACCACCACCACCACCACCACCACCACCACCACCACCACCTCCACCACTACCACCACCACCGCCACCGGCGCTGTCTCTAGTCCTCTACTCACCCCTCTCACTACAGTTTTCTTTCCGCGCCTTCCTTGATTTTATCGCTTTACCTATCCAGTCTCTGTTCCTCTCATATCGCGTTCCCCAATGCTACCATCAACACCAACTCCGAAACGATTCTTTCCACCTTCAAAATACTTCTCGCCTTCCTCAGTATCGGCATCGTATCTTTCACGATTCTGAACTTATTCGTCTAAGGAAAAAAAAAAAAAAAGAACGAAATGATCATCCTGGTTACATTCCTTTCCGCCCGCCCCCTCCCCTTTCTTTCGAGACAACTCCAAAGAGTAACAGAGACTGATAACGTATGTGTATACCTCAAAGTCGTTAGTTATTACCGCAACGCGATTAGTACTCCTTCGAGAGCGTCTATCTTGCAGACCACAGCCCGATTCGACGTTGTGCACGCGGTTTCACGTTAACCACTAAACTCGTGGTCTCTTTGTATACTCGGCTAACCGTTCCCTCCTTTTCAATTCTCAATTGCTTCTCTTATTCCCCTTTCAATGCGTTTCGAGGGTCATCAGAATCGAAATAGTGTCCGTTTAAAAGGGACACTCGAACGTTGAAACGACGCGCTTTCAATCGACAAACCGATGACTATTGGAAGTGCTGCAGGGTTGACGCGTCGTCGTCGGGATGGAGGTTAGAATGTCTATCGTACGTGCCGCGTACAATGTCGTGTCGGAGCGCGTAGCGCCATACTGCTCGCGAATTGACCGAGGCGCAACGAACAGCACCGACTCGGTCGCGTTCGGCGATGCTCCAAAGGGTAGGGGAGGAACGCGGGGTGAATGGAAGGCCAAGAGGGTTCGGGGGTGCGGGCTCCTAGCGAGGTGAACAGTGGTGGTGAGACGCCTGCGCTCGTCCGTGTTTTCAGACTCGCGCTTTTACATCCACCCACTCTTTATCTATCTATCTATCTCTCTCTGTCTTTATATATATATATATATATATCTTTCTTTCTCTTTCTCTTCCCTTTTTCCCCTTTTACATATTCTTTCCTTGTTGCTTTCTTCCCAGACGAGAATTTATCCATTTGACTCAGCCTATTCTCTTTCTCCCGTCCTAACTGACCTGCTCCTCTTACCTGCTCCTTTCACCCCAATTTATACTCGTATGTTCCATATTCTTTAACATCTTCCTACCCTTTCTTATCTTACTCTCTCGTTCAGAAATAGAAGACCGACTTTTTGAGCAAGTACATAAAACAACCCTTCGATCTATAGCAAGCGACGATGTAAGCAGAGCCCTGTCTCCTATACGGTTCAAAGGTTTCTCAAGCTTTTCCCTTCGATAGTCGAGTTTCCGTTTCGTTCTAGATTTCTTCACCGTGCAACGCGGGCATTGTAAAAACGAAAGGATGCCATTTCTCTTTTCCCGTACTTTATCTTTCTCTTTCTTTCTATTCCCACGAGAGTGTTCGTTGGGTTTCTTTCTTACGCCTATTAGATATCGTAGTTACGCGAACTTTCTTCTAGCGGGATTTAGTTTCTAACTTCTTGGATTGTCAAACGTGTCTTGAAGTCGCACGGTTAAAGGATCGATTTCGAAGGAACGCGGAATTGCGTTGAATCATGACAAACGCAGATTATTACGTTTCTTTTTTTTTTCCGAAATAAAAGATTTTCCTTTCTTTTGATCGTGCGATCGAAATGATAAAAATTATAATTGTTTTGGGGAAAAATATTTTCTTTCCTTCCTTCTATATCTGTACCTTGAAATCGAGTTTTTTCGAATCTATGATCGCAGTTTAACGTGAACTTTCTATCGATCGAAATCGTTTGATATCTGTTCTATTGTACGGCCATACATTAGTGAATAAGTCTTTTGTTAAGATCATAGTCTTGACAAGGGATCGATCGGTGTTAATTAGTAGCTCGTATTTGTTCATTCTATTCATACGTCTTCGGGGAGCTTAGTTAGCCTAATAATTAGAACCTTTGGGATAATTCTGAAAAGATCGTCCCTTAGTCCATAGAGAGCAATAATAAAGATAATTAGACGTTGTTATTTGTATGTCTCTTTATTACGAGTGTCAGATCATTAGAATTCTCTTAAAGGATCGTTAGAGGTTTTTTAACGAAAAATGTTAACTTTCTGAGACAAACTTGGCAGCTTGTAATTTTCTTCAGCAAAGATCTACTCGATTGGATCACGCGATAGATGATGGGATGTCGGGTGAGAGTCTAACATACGCTAAAACTATGTGTTCAAATATATATATATATATATATATATATATATATATATATATATATATATATATATATATATATATACTACCTTTCGAATAATCGATTAGATTAAATATACGTGTAACAGAGCTATGTAGAGTGCCTTGCCATGTACATTAATGAGCAACGAATAAACGAGTCATGTTACGGCATCATATACAAGTAAGGAATAAATAGCGAATAGCTATTGTTTAATAGTTTTTTTACAAGTTTTTCATATTTTATATATTATTGAAACTTGTTAGTAATTATTATGAAAATGATAAAGCGAAGAATATAGGTGTCGAACAATCTTTCAAGTAATAATTACTTTGATGTTTCATTAAAGTTCAACGAGGAAGTTGACTTCGATATAATTAGTAAAGAAGTATGCAAGAGTGTTGAAGTTATTAATGAACTGATTGATAATCATACAATTATGTATTAATTATGAAATATACATGATATGGAAGGTATATAGGATATAGATACGTACTTATTTTTTTCTCTATCAACGCTAACTCGAATTTGTATAAAAAATAAATTGTATTTATTATCAAAACGTTTAGTATCAAAGTTTGGTATTCGTAAATTATGTGTATCATACATTATGCATTTATGGAAGTTATTTAGCAACGAAACTTTGATAGTTGAATATGTGTGTGTCGAAGACTAACTCTGCTATTCGGATCATCGTTCTAAGGTAAATATGTAATTATACATAACATCGCTTGTGTAGATTTGTAGGCAATTTACAAATTTTACTAATCAGACCTTTGCATACCAAACAAACGAGATACATACGTACGTGTATCAAACATTTTTCGTAATATATAATATAATCTAGAATTTGATTTGCTCATTAAGCTTGTCGTCGGTTGGATAATTCATCATCTACATAACTATAAAGCGTCAAACGTATTATCGTTAACATCGTGAATATTATTCATTAATGTTTATATTATTTGTTAAATATATTTTTTGCATCGACGCGTTCTAAGGAACGTCGTCCACAACGTTATCAGTGTTGCAGTCATTCGTGTTTGATATACCGATATTTTGAGTAATCAATAATTCGGAACATTTGATTTTCGTTTAATGGGTTTTTCCGTGTTTGCGCATCGGGATATATAAGATAATATTACAGGAATATTCATACGCAGTATTACTGTTTTCATTTTTGTTTACTTTCCACAAATAACAAGGAAGAACTCCAGACTATTTCAGTTACGTGAGTTGAATGAGAGAATATTTTGCGTTACATTCACTGGCAGTAATCTTTTCGTTTGGCTGCGCATTAAAAGGATTGCATTTTCGTCTCGACACAATGGAAAGTGTGTGTGAAGCTCGAAAGTTAAAGCCTATCTTTTGCTTTCGACTCATGTCACATTCTCTTCTCGTAGATATAGAAAATCAGTGATAAAAGTAGTCGTATTACCATACGTTTTATTTCATTCATCTCGAGAATGGAGTAGTATATAATTATTTTCAACGTAATGATGTATTCATATGTCCAATTATAGTACGATTTATCGATATGTTTTTTTGAAATTACGATGTATCGGTATAATAGTATGTAAATACGTTCGTGAAGGGAGCTATTCTTTTCATCGCAAATAGGAAAAAAAAAAGAAAAAAAAATTATCTTGAAAATTCAACGTCAGCCATCACGAGTGTATTTACGTATATATTATATGATATTATATCTATATATTATATCAACGGAATATTGGCGTATATATATATATATATATATATATATATATATATATATATACGCGTCATACGTGCAACGATGCAACAAACGAATAAAATACGAAATAATGAAGGGCTAATAAGGCCTGATCTTATTTGTCCTTTTAAAAAAGTTGTTATTTTGCACGTTCCTTATCGTTTACGAAGTTTTAACTGTTCCTTCTTTTTTTTTTTTTTTTTTTTCTTATCTCAGCCAAACTCAGAGATGACTCGGAACAGTAGAACCGAGTGTAATTGCGATAGCCTTTGTGTAGCGGCATTCTCTCGTTTCTTTTTCTGCCAATTCCATTCGAGCTTTACTTTCTATAGTCAGATTGTAGCGATATGGAAGATTCTGTTAGAATCAAAAAGGCGAATTTTTCTAGGTGAGAATAAGCTTTCAATATCGCTTTCAATCGTGCAATAGTGGATCAAAAGATAAGAAAAGAGACACTTCTGGCCGTAATGCTTAATAATAAAAGGACAATTATTAGAAATAAGAATTTCCATTACTGTTTGGAAAAAAGTATTGGCACCTTCCTAATATCAAATGAAATATTTAAAAGAATATTTCTTACGAATCGGCAGGTTCTTTAAGTATTAAAAAGGGAATCTGTCTTATTCGCGAAAGTTATCAGATGAAAATAAATAATATATTTTCCTTCGAGAATTGAATAAAGCTTTATCTTATTTTTATGGCGTAGGGAAGATGTTTTGAGAAGTTCGCCACCATGGATTGGTAATTTAATATTTATTGTTAGTAACTGTACCCAGTGCAATTTCCAATGCATAGAAAGTGTCACATTTATTCTAGGCTTTCGATCTAATGCAAGGTAACAATTCTTTAGGTGTGAGAGAGAGAGAGAGAGAGAGAGAGAGAGAGAGAGAGAGAGAGAGAGAGAGAGAGAGAGAGAGAGAGAGAAAGCTCCCTGAAAGGGTATAACATAAATATAAATCTGGCTCTTACTTCGTTACTTATTTTTCTATTTCAGACGTAACATTGTGCTCGTGAAATTTACAGCTATAGAAAATTTATCGACTTTGCAACTGTCTCGTTGGAACTTGTGAACTTTCAACGACTTCGAAGTTTTCACGGAGAAATTTTTAAATGCACGATGCAATGCCACGGTCGTCGCGCTTTCACTTTACTGATCTCCTAATTTTCGTTGGTGAAAACAACTAACGGGAGGAAGAAAGAAATGATTAACACAATAGCGCGATGGCGACACGCGAAATAAAATTTTTCCAGTCGAATCACGTATACGCTTGCTTCGTGATTAGACGACATTCTATTTGTATTCTCTGTGAAAATTGTTAGACGTATAATTAAACGATATCACGGACTGGAAATACGTAGAAAAAATCTTTTGCGTATATTTTTCACTGTTATATTTGTCATATTTGCCTTTACCTCGAGATATAGATAGAGAGATATAGAGAGAGATAGAGAGAGAGAGAGAGAGAGAGAGAGAGAGAAAGAGAGAGAGAGAGTGAGAGAGATAATCATATATCATATATAAATTTATATAAGTACATACATACCTGCAATATACATGGACATAACGTCAGTATTAATGATGCCCGATGCAACGTAAAATCATGTGTCTCGATTGAAATTGGCAGGATCAATGGCCTCGAAGCCTCGGTTGGAAGTAGAGAATAAAACAAAAAAAAAAAAGGATAAATGGAATTAAACGATTTTCGAGGCAAAGACACTTGAACGGACGGAATGAACGCGCTCGTAAATTCGAGTCGGGCGATGGCAGACTTGTCGTCCATTTTAATTGGAAGCACTAGAGCACCGATTTACGAAGTGGTACCTTCCATTTGCTCGATTAATTCCATCGGCTGCGTAGGAAATTTCATTTTGATGTTCGAACGTATTATGGTCTCGACGATTATTGCTCAGAATTTGTATATCTTGTAAAATTTCAATATGAATACGTATGCAAATCATTTGTTAAATTATTTATTAATAATACGTTGGTATACGTTACTTACATCGTAATATTATATCACTTAAAAACCTTCCCGAGTTACGAATAAATTTTCTTTCTGTTCGTTTGCTCGTTAAAATTTAATTCTACTTTCTAATTGTCAGTTTAAACAATTAGTACGATCCCAGAGAATATATTTTTTGCCCTTTGGAAAAATAATATTCGCGATTCCTTCTAAGAAATTCACATAAAGGCGATTGTTTTCTCTAATGCGCGAAGATGATTAACTTAGAAACTTCGTAAACGTAGCGGCAAAACTTAGTACGATCAAAAGGGAGGAGGGGTAAGGGAAGTACTTTTGGTTTAATACGAACGTTTGGATAATTTGAAATTTCGGTACTAAAACTCGTAGTGTACACAGCTATCTTTTCTAAAGCAACTTTGAACTTCCATCATATTTCCACGCAACAAATATTTTTCTATTTCAGCATTCCAATAAAAAGATACGGTTTCCTTTGATCACCATTTTATGTTTAGTTTCTTTAATTCGTAGAAAGATTGATGATAATCGTTGCAAGCGTTGTTTAATGTTAATGAAAATATCGTTTTGTTGTTAGTCGTTAAAGTGAAAAAGGTAGTTGATGGCAGAGTTTGAAAACAATTGCACGCGTAATTATGTATTGAAATTTTTCTAACTTTTATTAATAACTCGATATAATAAATGTGAAAAGGACAGAATTTCCTTCTATGTTCACAATACAATGGTAACATATCATGATTCTTTATTTCAGATAAAGATTTAAAGCGCAAAAAAATATTATCCATTAATAGAGAATTTACAATTGTATTTGCATTGGATGTTCCTCTTGGACGGTTAAAAGAAAGGTTCCTACGCTATTCTTATGGGAAAGTATCTTTCTTCGAATTTGGTTAATTTTTCGATATATTTTAGTTGCCGTTTGGTATGTTTAGTTGTCGTCATTTCTATAAGAGAAATCTACAAGTCTCGGAAGATCCATGTAATTTAGTCTTTTCGACTTGATATACATATGTGACATGTATACGTGTATGTTTATGTATATGATACTTATCCGTAAAAATGGCGCAGGGTCCTCTCTTCGATAAAGTAGTTTGTTCCGCAATTTCTATAACATTTCTTCGTTAACATTGTAGAGATCCACTTTGTGTCGTTTCATAACAATGTCCATCATGTAAATGCATACGCGCTATTGTTTGATGAAATCCATTATGGCTTTTCTCTTCTCGATCATTCCCGCACAAATAATCGATAGATACCATAGCGAGCACACGTTTAACAGAGACAATGGATTATATCGAATAGCCGCCCCTGGCGATGTTTAAATAATTGCTTGATCATTGGCGACTTGCCAAACGATCACAAGATACCGTTCGATCGTCGCGATCGTTTAATCGCCATTCTGTTCTCGTTTCCCGACGTGTAGCATTCGAAAGAGTTAGAAAATATTCCGTCGCGATGCTCAGTCGGAAGAAAAAAAGAAAAAAAAAAAAAAAAGAAAAAACGAAGAGAATGGCAAAAGAAACGTACATAGGTTTTTCGATATAGGAAATTTGCCTTCTTTATTAGACGAATGGTCGGTAATAAAAACGTGATACGAGACGTCGTTTAATTTACGTCGTTCGCGATTCCACGAAATAGCTTTGTCATATTTTAGTTCTCTTATCTCGCGGTATTATTTATCTACTTACCGCGTTAACGGAGCTTCTCAAGTTTAATCGCTTCGGTAATGATTCATAAGGGAACACGCTTTATATAACGATTAAGTTCTTTTAAATCTCGATATCTGTAACAAGTTTTTCTTTTCGAACGAAACGATTTACTTACACACATACGTACAGTTATCTCATAATGTGTTTGTAACAAATTTGCTTATTGCTATGACGACCCGAGAAAATTAATTTCGTTAAGGGTATAGTCTTGTGTTTCATTCGTTCTTATTGTGATGATTAAACCGATGAAAATTGTTGGTTTATTGCCGATTTTATTTTTCTTCGTTAGAGTTGAAAGTTCATGGACGCTATTGCGTCGAAATATTTCTTATGAAGGTTTCTAGAGAACTTTTAATACGTTATATCGTCTTTTCGAATTTTAAGGTAAAATCTTGTATGATTCTTTCAAGATATTCCAGGACAGACATATAAAGTTTTACGCGTTGATGGATGTACCTACCTACACTACTTGGCGAATATCGACTCGGAGAAGTCTCAATGTTTATTCATAAAAAAGTCAGCCGATGTTTATTCATAAGAAGAAAGAAGAAAGCGGAGTAGAAAGGGATTTAAATGTCAGCGCACGTAGAAGTTGGAGTATCTTACAACGGTAGACAGTTTGTTCGAAGGTGTCTATTTAACATTAAATACGTGACAGGTTGGCTTCTTTAATGATTAATATTAATTTTAATAGTCGATGTGTTATATCACGCATGAAGTATTATCTGTCAAATATTCAATTTACAATTTATTATTCAAACGTTATAATTTTCTCAATGTAATAAGAAGTTGCATTAAGGTGTTTAATATTTTAAACGTCTGTTCATAAATGAATGTAGAATTTTCATTGATATGTATTGAAAATCGTTTTTAGATCAATCATGCCTATAACTGACATATTTGGAACATCTCGGGTTTTAGATTTCGAACCTATGTATGATATGGAAATTGTGGCTTATACGTGATCTGCCTGAAATTAAAACTGTTATTTTGTTCTTTCCCATACCGGGACAAATTTTTTTTTCTTCAAATTATTATCATTTTATACGAGCACTTACGAACGTGCTGGAGAATATTTCAGAAAGATTTGTCTTTTCATTCGTAGGTATAAATCCTATGTTGTCAAGCAAATAATTTTTGTATATTTGCACATTTCTATATTCGTTGTGATTTGTGATTCATTATTATGATCGAGATTGTAATAGTGATTGTGATTTGTGATTAGTGAATCGTGAATTGTTTATAATTCAACGTGAACTTTTTATTCGTGAACAATTTATAGTCTAGGTTTTAAAATATCCATATGTGTTGGTCAGTAGAAATTTCATTGTTAAATGAAATTATAACATTATTTAATATGACATTGGCGCAAGACAGCTTTTCGCAAAGTTTCATTAACAACTTTCTAAACTACGTAATAAAACTATGTCATGTCACCATGTGTATATATATATATTTTAAATATTTTATTATTTTACATATCGTAACTGACATGGCGCGGCAAACTTCACGATGTGCAATATTCGCATAAATTCACGGACCTAATGATTTTGATGTATCGGAAGCGAATGTAACATCTCTTAAGTGCGACGAATGGATCTTTTTAGGTTTTGACTTTGGGAGAATTCATTTAGGGAATAATTATAACCAGATAAGAAATAAATGATTTTATCACTTACACAATGAAGTTGATGTGACGCTCTTCGATATTCACTGAACTTTATACGACCGTCTTAACGATATAGACATATGTTTAATTTTTAAATTAAAACTTATTCAACTAGAAAAAGGATGTCTAGTTGGATACTTTGCGAAACGTCGAAAGTTTAACTTCAATAAGAAGAACACGACATCGTTATAAGAAGAGCAAGTATAAAATGTTATACGTTGCCTTTTCCAAAGTTATTAAGAGACAAAAGCAGTTCGCAAGTCCTGCCACCGTCATAGAATCCACGTCATTCTTGTAATGTTGTATAGTGAGAAATTTTAAACACCATGAAAGTTAACTCTATAATCCTTATGGAACTCGACTATGAGAAAAGCAGAGTCAGTTATTCCGACAACATAGAGTTCTTTAATACCGCAACCGAATAGCAACTATTTATCCTACTTTAACTTAATCCGATCGATGCTCGGTTTTTTCGAATTTATTAAAAATAACGAGTTCACATTTCCCTGAGACACAACCTTATTTCTAGCGAAATTTATACTATTAGCACGTGGTCCGATACGTTGGATTATCACCTTAATTGAGAAATCACAAATGTTTCATCTAACAAACGATCAACCCTTTCAGGCCAAAGTAACCGACCGAATCGAAACTTCGATGCTTAATCTTAAATCATTACGTTAGACATCAGGAGTGTTCCTGGAGGTGGCTAATCGAGCAAGAAATTGCTGTCCGTCGATGGTGTGTCCGTCTTCTTCGTTCTATAAATGGTATTACCGAGTTAAATGTAGATAATAAATTTTGGGACTACCGCATCGCCTTTTTCTAATTGTCTCGTTTAATTTAAAATAAGCGTGAAAATTCTGAAATGTAGGATCCATAAGTAGGGCATATATATATATATATATATATATATATATATCAAAATAAAATATAAGTTATTATCAATCGTGTAGTATCATCATTCGAACACTTTAATATGATTTCAACGTCCTCGTTGGTAATATGATTCAACAGTCTTTTTTTTTAACGATAAAAATCGATTATGCTTTTTTCTTTTCGTATTTAACATTTCAGAAGCCATTTACCATGCAGTAACTATTTTTCGTTGCGGTCGTCAAAGTGTCATCTCTCTTTCTCTCTCGCTCTCTCTCTCGCTCTCGATTTCTTTCTTTCTTTCTTTTTCTCTCAGACAAAATTGCGTCGTGAATAGGTCGGTTTTGCAGTAGTGTAACATCGTTTCTTTATAACCGACGAATACCCATAAGGATTGGTGCGATACGCGTACCCGATGGCAAGGTTCCATAAAAGTGCAATTTGCCCTGGCCGTTTCGGTGCACGAGCTGCAGGGTGGCTAGGAGAGGGGGTGATTCGATCCGCGAGATGTCCCGGATATTTGCTCCGGATAAGTGTTGATGCGCGTTCGTTTTCTGACGACATTTCGTATCGACAGGCCTTCGGTGTGAACCCGGACAGAGACCGTACTTCAACTGGCTATTTCCAATCGAAATTTTCTCTTTTTCTTCTTTTTTCTTCTTGTATTTTTAAAAAGTTTTATTCGGATACGAAGCTGTTGGCGATTGTTTTATCGATCTGTGCTTGTACTGTATTTTAAATTAGACAGAATAAGGTAATATCATTGACACTATTTCAAGATAGATAGATAGATAGATAGATAGATAGATAGATGGATAGATGGATACGCATGTAGGAGAATAAAAAAGAAATGACTAGAACTTGAGAAGCTTAGTGAGACGTAAAAGATAGCTACAGTATAATCTTATATTTTTAACAGGTGCCATATAAGAAAATCGTTGACCTATATAAATTCTCAGAACTCGGAGAGTCAGGGAATCGATGATAAACAGGTGTGCTTTCGTACCCACCTGTTAAGAAATTCTTTGCTTATATTAATTTTTAATATTTGTCTCGATGAATCAACGACAAACAGGTGTTTCTAATGTCTGTCTTGTAAGGATATCTCTGGCCTAGATTAATTCACAGAATTCGATTTGAATTTCAATGAATTTCAGGATAGTGTTCGCTCGAGAGTAAAGGTCAAATCGTCGATCATCGATCGCAAAAAAATTCCTTCCGCGTGATTTAAGATTATTTAAAATTCAAATTTATTATTATTTTTTCCTTTTTTTTTTTTCCTTTTTCATTTTACTTTCTTTCTTCGAAGTATCGGCACGATTAACGTTGAAGGATCTTTTTCCGGGAAAAGAACGAAGTCGATCGATGCGGCAAACAAACGAATAATTCCCAAAGATGTTCTTTAGAAAGATTGGAGCAAAAGGCTCTCTCAACGCGTTTTAGGAGACAAACACGGTGCGAGTGGATCGTTCTTAATCGCCTCGTATCTCAATCGAGCCCGATTCAAATCTGCCTTTCAAAGGATTGAAATCCAGTCGAAGTATCTTGCTAACATTCTTGAGCAATGCTACTTTACCCAGAGAAATTCGATCCTATCGTAATCCGTTGGAAAATCTCGGTTACGAGGCAAAAAGATAAAAGGTTCCATCGATCCTACCACCTTTTACCACCTGCTATGGAAGAAAAAAAAAAGAAAAGGAAGAAAGGAGAGGAAAAAAAAAGAAGAAGAAGAGGAAGAAGAAAGAGGGTAACAGTGGTGAGCCTTAAGGCAAGCACATGATGGTTGAAGGTTATTCGAGGGCCTGTGAAGCGACTTACTATTAGCTATAGACATGCAATACACGTATACATATAAAAAATAGGCTGATACTCTCGAAGCACAATCAGCGAGCCCACCACCTGAGAGAAAAGCTTAAAGTCGTAGCTCGATCGATTCCACTTACGCCAAACTTCAATTTCCCGAGCATTGAGCACGTCCCCTTTTTCTTTGAACCTGACCGATATCCTTAATGGGAACGTTCAATAATAGTTGAGGATGGGATCCATCGTTGTAGACCTTGCTTAGTTATACAGGCAGTGTCTCGAACGTAATAAAAACTTGAAAAATCGACGTTGATCGTCGTCGGATTTTAAGATCACGCTGAAAAATAATTGATGATCGTTTTCCGTATTAGAGAAGGTAGAAGCTCCTATCGCGTTTCATTATAAAAATCGAGGAGTATACCGGAATGAGAATTCTTGGGACGCGCGACGTCTTTCAAAGCAGCCTTTCTAAACGCGATATAAAATCAATAATGCGGGCCATCTCGCGAGGCATCCAATGACGTCAATCATTTCTGCGTTAGGGTCACCACTATTATCGCACCTCCGTTTTCTTCTTCGAGCTCGGATGGTTATAAAGACAAGGGGATAGGTTTTTCTCCCTTTGTCGCAAGAGAGGATCGATCGATATTTGACGGATGGCATTGTTCATTTTAATCGGCAAAAGACGTTCCAACGTTTTCACCACTATGAATTTATGCACCGACCTCACCAGCCACGGCCCGTCCACCTCGGAATATCTCCGTCTTATTGATTTATTCCTGTAATGTCGAATTTATACCGTTGTTATATCGGACTCCTTTGTGTGATACGTTTGTCCGTTTTCTTTTCCATATTATTGTCCGTATGATTCGATTTCTTTTATCGAAGTTGCGATACCTATTCGTTCTATATTAATTCAATGAGTTGTCTAGACGAAATGGATTTACCTGTATCGATATCGTTATATGTGCTTAATTCGATATAATAACGCATTCCCTTTTCTGATACGATTTACACTCGTTACTTTATCGTCTTATTTACTAACTTCACCCCGTCACTCGACATAATTACGATCGATCGAGAAACGTATAGATCTATAAGAGATACTTTATCTCGGATTTACAATGCGTGGTATAAAAATTGTAAGAGCGAAGAAAATTTTCTTTCGTAAACTTCATTTACGGAGAGAGCAAAATCGAGTCGAAAGTCTGTACCATTTTACGCGTTAGACCACGTAAGTGCTCACTATACGAAAACACCATTATCCTCTTTCTATCTGCGTACGGAGAATAACGTATGAAAAAAAAAAAGCGAGTGCCATCTCGTACGTCATCCACGTATCA
Source organism: Dolichovespula media (assembly GCA_911387685.1). Lineage (NCBI taxonomy): Eukaryota > Metazoa > Arthropoda > Insecta > Hymenoptera > Vespidae > Dolichovespula > Dolichovespula media. The sequence goes on along the minus strand of OU426856.1, from coordinate 6,862,898 downwards.
TCTTCATTTTTCACGAAAAATACAAAGACGCGATTTACTATGTAATATTGTATTTCCGTGGCGTCCTCGCAACGTTCCGTTTAAATCAATCAGTCTGATACTTTGGTGAAATGTCATTCACGCAATTTACCGACGTGGAAACGTTCTAAAATCGTTCTCAAGCTTTTGTCCTTTTCGTTACGCTTCGGGAAACGCATCCAATGACCTTCTTCTTCCTCGAGGATAACGAATATGCGTCTATCTTTTCCTTCCTTTTTCTACGAAGAAATTATCTATTTTTCCAGTAGGATGCTTTTTACGCTCAGCTATATCTCTTCGAATTTTTATCTCACACTATCACTGTTTCTTCCTCCCTTTCTCTCTCTCTCTCTCTCTCTCTCTCTCTCTCTCTCACTCTCTCTCTATCTCCCTTCCTCTCTCCTTCTCTCTGTCTGTCTATCTGTCTGTCTGTCTGTCTGTATATCTCTTTCTTCCTTTCTCTCTATTACTCGGCCGGTATAATCGAGCGAATCGTCGTTGAGCTGCGCGCGCGTATTACCGTTCTATTCCGTCCATCCAAAATATAGTCTGGAAATCAAAAGTGGGTTAATCTCAGTTCGGTTATTATCCCACGTCCGATTACGCGAGAACGAAGTTCGCCCGTCGGCCCATCATAATCTCTTTCTTTCGTTTTTAGTTTTTCCTTCATATCAAGTTTCGAGAAATAATCATACTTATATAGGAATACTTATATAAGAAGTATATCGCGAACTTTGAAAATTGAGCTCGGTTTACGTCGAGTGACATTAATGAAACGATTCTTTTAATGTATACTTTCTATATTATCTGAAAATTATTAATAATAGGATCACTATGAACCTTCTGATCGTTTTGTAGTTAATCAGAAACCGATTAAATACTTACGACGTATATATATATATATATATATATATATATATATATATATATATATTATCGTAATTATACGATGCGCGTTATCGAATTAATGAGATTTTCTAACGAGGTTAACAAAGAAGCCTTCTATAACGAATATCTCTTATGTTATATATTGAGCGCAAGTATTTCTTTAAATATAAATATACATACATACATACATACATACATACATATATATATATATATATATATATATATATATATATATATATGTATATGTATATATATATATATATATGTATATGTATATATATATATATATATATTTTTTTTTATACAAGAACTCTCAGTTTCAGAACAAAGTTGATTATGAGCTTTAGGAAGAGTAACGAGAACTTGATTTTAATTCAAATATTCCAAGCAATACGGAGTTATTAATTTGATTCTTTTAAAATGGCAATTTAAGTGGCAATGTAGTAATTAATTGCTTTTTTAATGCTTTGAGAAGCCCAACGAAAAGAAAGATACAATCGTGATTTCAATAAAAAAAAAAAAGGAAAAAAAGTTCTAGAGAATTGGTGCGTCTTTTATCATGGAAATATTCTATTACAAATTGCGCAATCTTTCCGATTATCCTACAGTTTCTTCTTTCTGTAGTATACTATATAAATAAACAGCTTTCTTGTTGGCCATTTAAAAGGCGCTTGCCCGATTGAAGTCCAACAAAAGTTTCCAATAAGAGGACAAAACTCGAAGAAGAATTCCTAAATTCTTCCCATCGTCGAGTCCATTAATTTTTACGGGAAAAACTTTATTTAACTTCCCTCTTCGACATTCTTTAAGATCCCTTATTCTCCTTCTTGACTCCCTCAAAATACTTCTTATCAAAAATTTATTTCATTCTTGCGATTCTTTCGGTTTAACAATAACGTAACGTTGCCCTCCTTGTCCGTTTCCTTCACGTTTTATTTTTTCTTTTTTTATTTATTTCTTTTTTCTGTTTTTTTTTTTTTTTACCCTTATCTTACGAAACGAAAGCGACAGAATTTTTGTCGTAAGTAACAATGATTATCATTCACTCTCTGAAAAACATACGAGTATCCTTAAATCACACGGGGCCATTTAATTCCGTCGATCGATTGCCAACGTGGCATCGTTTCGTTCTAGGAACAGTAAAATCGTTCGTTCGTACTTCGTAATTCTGAACGAATGAGTGGTGTTGTTGTAGTGTGGATGCTATTAGAAGGGAATGGGCACTCTCGTAAAACTCGAGTATTCGTTCTATATTATCGAGGTATACTTACACAACTTTCCTTATTTCTCCTTTAAAAAAGAGAATTGATCATTGATCATGACGGAAGTAAATTCATATATATATATATATATATATATATATATATATATATATATATATATATATATATATATATAGACAGGAAGAAGAAATTTATTACTGATATTCGACTGCTTTTACTTCTTTTATAAAAGCTCTTACTTACGCCTAATAAAAACAGGTAATTATAGTCGTTCGTTCGAATCGTTCTATTACATTAGATATGAATCGAGTTTGGGGAAAGAAAACTAATGACGCTTTATCGCATTATACTGTGTTATAGTATACGACAGTAAGCAAAAAAGAAAAAAAAGCATTTGTTGAAGATACGTCGATTACCACGATTATACACGATAATTCGTTTAGTCGCCATAGTCACATATCTATGTATAGATATACGTATGTTATTAATTTCTTCGTATTTCTATTAAATTCCGTTTTCCATTTATTCCTTCGAGTTGTCCATTTGTTACAGCCGTTCGACGATAATAACGTATACGTAACCTTTCCCGGTATCGATAATAATTCTGAAAACTAAAAGAGGAAAAAGAAAAAGCACAGATATATCCGTTCGAACGATTCAAATATCCATTTTTTTTTTTTTTTCTTATCGAGAAAGAAATTCTTCGAGATGGTCCGATACAAGAGATTCAATGTTAGGAATACGTTTTAAGAAGAGCGACATCATTAATTCGGCTGTCCGGTCCAACGTACGTATCCATAGATTGTTGTGAAAATGGGATACCAAGATGCTAGCTATTTCTTTTTTCCCAATAATACGTAAGGAGCAAATGCAGCTTTCTTCTATGATTATATCGTCCATAAAGATTACGACATAGTGAATCAAGTGACAAGCTAAACGATCATATTGATCAAAAGTTTATACAACGTTCTACGTTTCTTACGAGCAATAAATTTATTCTAAGAATTCAATGAAAATCTTTTGTCGCTGATTCCCCTTGATATTTGGTAACAAAGAGATATTTGCCGTGTAAATTGATATTTGAACGGGAAAAGAAATGAAAATTAATGCGAACGTTTTCCATCTAGACGAATTAATTAAAAGTGTCAATCTTTCGTTCACTTTCTTATTCAAGTTCGACGTTTCCAACTTCTTTCTTTTTTCTTTTTCCTCGAATCCTCTTGATAGACACAGTTCAAATAGAAATTATCATTCTTCTTTTTCCTCTCTCTCTCTCTCTCTCTCTCTTTTTTAGTAACCGTCCTCGATTAAAGTCGGTTTCGGAAAACCGGGTCATCCTTAAATAGTACTTCACTCTTGAGATGTCAGCGTTGCGTAATATCCAAAGTACCCGTTAAACCCTAAATATTTACATGCCTCAAAGAAGGCCTTTCCTCGTCGAAGTTTTCCTCTCCTTACCACCGCGTAGACTCTCATCTCCATGTTCTGAAACTCGAAGACGGGACGACCGATCCGACATTCAAACTCGAGCTTGTATTAAACTTTCATTTCTTAGAATGCTTCCTTCCACATGCTATTTTACTCTGAGCGAAAGAAAATACCCACGTCTCGTCGTTTTCTAAAGGATACGATTTCGCTGAATTACAAGGTTCAGTTATATGAGTAGGTAGGTTGGTAGGTAGGTATGTATATTACATATACCGAATGCACTTTTTTCCCTAAGTGGCAGAAAATATTTCGCGATCGTACTGGAACTTTTAGAAAGAAGAACATTCTTCCCCAGAGTTATCGACAATTTTATTTTTCTCGAATTCAGCGAGGAACATAACTATAAATAATATCGTCACTTTACGATAAGTAATATAACAATTTTAGCACAATTTAATGTCTATATTTGAATACTTTTGTTCCATAAATTTTCGATAACGATTTCCGGTGAGAGAAAAGAGGAGAGAGAGAGAGAGAGAGAGAGAGAGAGAGAGAGAGAGAGTGCAGCTTAAAGAATGGCATCGATTAAATAATTTCGAATCATTTATACACATGTATTGCAAATCCCGAGTTAACGTAAAACTTATCTTGAATTTAAACTTCCAAAGTGAAATTCGAATCGATTAAAATCTTCTCTTCTCGACACGCGATTTCACAATTATTTTTCAAGCAAGAAAGTAGGTATATCAAGTACACCCTTCAAAGGCAAAGAAAATTCTTCTCAACTTATCGTTCACGTTCCTTTCATTTACCGTATTACTCGGTATGCATCGGTGTAATTGTTCTTCGTGTAAAAAAAGAAACGCAAAAGAATGCTTTAGCAAGAGTGAAAGAGGAAAAGAGATAGGGTAAGTGTCGAGACTACGGGTAATATGATACAAAGGGACGCCGAAGTGCTTTTAATATTGAGTAAGACTATTTTCATTATATTATTTTCATTTAGTTATATTTAGCTTTTTGTTTCGCCCAAGAAAATAAAGGTACACGTGGATGAAATACGATAAATAAAAATTTTAATTTTTTATCGAGCGTGATAAAATATTGAAACGTTCGCGGTAAAATCGTTTGAATATTTCATTTAAACTAATTTAATTATTGACGAAGATCGGTCAATGATTAATTAGTATATAAAGTGATATAAGATTACTCATAAAATATTCCTATGAGATATAATATCAGATGCCCTATAATATTAGATACCTATTATTACATGGATAATACCTGTAGACGATACCTTCAATCGCCGAATTAAAAATTAATACTTTAATAAACTCGACGAACTCGACGATTATCGATATTGCGTTAAAGAAAGTTCAACTTCGTAAAAGCGAATTTTTTTTTTTTTTTTAGTTAAAAGAATAATGTTTCCCCTTTCGATTCGCCTCGTATACTTTATACGCTTGTAGATAATTCAAAACTCGGTTGAAGTACGTTGGTGTGTACCGTAAAGGAAACGTGTAGAGCGTCTCGAGTTGTCTCCCGTGTATATTGAAAATACGTCAAACTGCAAAGTTGCTTTGAACGTATAACAGCTGTTGCGGCCAAAGGTGCGTCGTCGATACCCCCTAAACAAAGTTAAGGAATAATTAAACTATCGAAAGGTTAAGTCGAATATTCTCTTCGAAGATAAACTGTTGTTTAACTGTGTTATAGAGATTTAAGAAGATGAAAACTTAGAAGCTTGAAAATGTTGGTCGAAGAATTTCGAAACGCTTTTATTTTTCTTCGTTCGTTCGTTCGTTCGTTCATTCGTTCGTTCGTTCTTCCTTTTTTTCTTTAATATTTTAATTATTTATTTTTTCCTTTCCACTCTTTCTCGAGGCGGAGCAAACTTTCACCTCTTTGATATGTTAAAAAGCATTGAAACCGAACTAAATTTTCCTTTGAACGAACCAACAAGGAAATGCTCTCATCTCTCTTAATTCATTAAACCACCGGACCTCGAGGTTGGGGATAGAGTTCAAAGCAAATCCATCAAGTTGAAAAGCGAGTGAGGCGACCTTTCGGTGGAACAACGTCAAACCTTGGTGACATCTCTTGGAGTTACTTAAACGGGATTCGTTGGTACGAAGGTAAGTAGGAATTCAATTGTCTAAAATGAGATTGGAAGGAACTAGGATAAAACGAAAAGGGGTGGTGATTAGAAGGGGTATTAGATATAGGAAATCGAAGTGATACGTGAGGACAAATGGTAAGAAGAAATAAAAGGGATAAAGAGGGAAAGAAGGATAGGCAGATAGAAAGAAAGAAAGAGAGAAGGAAAGAAAAGAAATAGGTGAGAGTACAGGAGAATATATCGAGGCTCGTCGATTCCAGGTCATGTCATCGTCTTCCTCGTCGTCTTTGTCGGTGGTAGCGTTGGTCTACGAATCGAAGAAGAGCACCGGCCGTTGGTGGTTTCGAGGGTGTTGGATAGAGTACACGGAACGAGGGTGAGAGAGAGAGAGAGAGAGAGAGAGAGAGAGAGAGAGAGAGAGAGGGTGAGAGAAGGGTAGCGAGAAGGAAAGAAGAGGTAGAAGAGGGAGAAACGTTACAGCGACACGAACACCAGGTGGCGCGAATGCTAGCAAGAAAATCGATACTTATCGCCTCGAAGCGTACGCTCGAGCGTCTTCCAGTACGCGACTCGTGTGCACGAGGTAAACACGGCACCCTATGCCAATTAGAATGGAATGATACGTTAAGAGTGAGAGAAAGAGAGAGAGAGAGAGAGAGAGAGAGAGAAGGAGAGAGAGAATAATTTCGTCGCTTCCAGTCAGCTCGAACGCTAAGCCAGCCAAGACATGGTACGTTCTCGGAACAATGATCGATTCGCCGATTATTCATGATCATAATTCCGATCTTCTTTCGATAACTCGAGAGCAGTCGTTTGACGCGTCGTGAAGGGGCGGTGTGGGAGAGGGGTGGGGGCGAAAGGGGCGTTAGGTTGAAGAATGAAAGAGATAGAGATAAAGATAGAAAGGGGTGGGGGATAGAGGTGGAGAGGAGAGAGAGAGAGAGAGAGAGAGAGAGAGAGAGAGAAAGAGAGAGGGTCAGAGAGATACAGGGGCAAGGAAAATTATTTTTAACGAACTTTAAATGAAAAGAAAGAAAGGAAGAAAACAATACGAGATCGTATAGGTCGACTTTGACGTTGATTCGAATCACTGATGAAAACTTTATCGCATCTGTGACAGCTCAGATTTTTCTTTGTTCATTTAAATTACGTTCCCCCTTCAAGTCGAGCGTTTGAAATGATCGCTTTCCAGTGATTTTCACGTTTTCCCTCCATTTTTAATCGACTCTTTTTTCTTTCCTTTTTTTTTTTCTTTTTCTACTTTCTGACATATGTGCAGTACGGTTTCGTGAATTACGCTCTCGAGCTCCTCGTTGTGAAGAACTTCGGCAGCAAAACATGGGATGAGATAAAGTAGGTAAAATCTATAGAAAAACAAAGAAAAAAAAGACAAAAAAAAAATTTGAAAAGAAAAACGAAGGACTGAAATGTCGTTGCTTTCGGTACCCAATGGAAATCCATTTCTGCATGGGACACTCGCGAAGTTTATAATATTATTTTTATCGCTTCTTTTCTTATATCACGTTTATCCTACCTTTACTTTTTTAGACACGTAGCTAGCTCGTTCGATCCTCGTTTTTCTTCGTTTTAACAGCACGTCGAGGATAGATCGAGTATTCCTTTTTGTCCCGACCACGTGCTTTCCAACTATCAATGTCGTTTATCGCTAAGATCGATGCACCTCGTTTTCTTTTGTAATTCCGTAAAAGCCACGAAGACGATCTTTCTTTTAGTTTGCCTTTTCTCGCTTCGCACGAACGGATCTGTTGATTTTTTTTCTTTTTCTTTCACTTTCTCTTAACGAACTATGTATATAGAACTTTTAGAAATCATTACTGTCCAACCGAGCTCAGTGCTCGAACCGATTCTCTCGGTACAATTTATATTTCAAATGAAATGAAGGATACTTCGTGTAGAAATCACTTTATAAATGAAGTTTCTATTTTAATTGTATGTATTATATATATATATATATTTTTTTTTCTTTTTTTTTCTTATCGGAAGTATTTCAACAATTTTTGAGTTCATTCGATGTGTATAACATTTAAACGATATATTCAGAATTATCCGAATATTTATGTACGAAAATATATGTAATATAGAATTTTCTTCCTTCTCTTCGTCATTTTTATTTCCTGAGAATAAAAGTAGAATGGCGTAGGCCATTTCGATAGGCAAATGATGCTGTAAATTTGAACTGTTGTATCGCATAAATATTCCCGGTCATTCGCACACGCTCAACGATTTTTGTGCTGAGTGCAGCAAACATACCGTGTACGTGTTTATAGCCTCGGTAGTGTTATAACTGAAATTACCTTTTATGTTAGATAGATCTAGAGCGAAACCCGCTGAATTGCTGTTTTTCTTGTCCATTTGATATCAGAATAATGAATGAATATTTCTATCATAAAACATTTGGCTCATTGCATATATAAAGGTATGACTTATTTATTTCATTTCTGAGATACTGAATATCGTAGTAAGATTTAAAAACGATATTTCTTTGATACGATATCCTTTCGTACCCAAAGATGTCGACTTGAGAAGAATAATTTATATTTCCCGTAGCTCTGTTTACTGTTTCGAGCAGGTACTTACTGCTCTTAATATTACGATCCATTGTATAGTATATTCCTTGTCCCAATCCTTGAATATGAACTATCTTAGTCGTGCCTCTTCTTTTACGTTACAATCCATGTCATATCGCTTTTGTTAACTTCAATATATACTTTTCTCAAAGCATGCTCTACCTCTGTTAATAATCCGTTGGATCTCTGTTAAATTCGTCAAAATTAAAAAAGGAAAAAAAAAAAAGAAAGATAAAGCTTGTCGTAAAAGGAGAAACATCATCTAATTAGGATGGATTTAATTTTGGAAAACTTTAGTACAAAGAAGTACAATGTTTGCGACATTGTATTTTAAGTTAATATGTACGGATATTAAATTCTATTCATTTTATCAAACATAAAGCGTTTTTGAAGAACGAGTAAATGCCATCGCGAAAGTTCGAGTTACACTAGAACGAAAGATTGCATTACACGAAACCTTTCAACTCTTAGCACATTGCCTAAAAGCTCGCTCGTTTACCTCGTTTTTCTTCAAACGAAAGACGCAACCATTATTCTCAGAATCTCGCGTCGATACTTTAACTTTTACTTTTTTCTTCGTCTCAATGGGAAAATCTCATCGTTTACTCGATCACGTTATCCAGCTACGATAGTAAAGTACGAGAGATTACGCGTTCCGTTTTAAACGCCTTGGCAAAATCATTAAATTTTTTTAAAGGCTTGATTAAAAACAATCAAACTGGTAAAGAGAAATTGAATTAGAGAAAATAGAATTGTAAATTTACGAAAAAATTTCAATTATCTTTTACCATAGATCATTTCCTAATTATATTCGTTATACTCATACTGTATTATATTCTCTTCCCTAATCTATAGGGTATCTTAATATATCTTAGTAGAGTACTTGAAAATATCAAATTATCTTCGAGCAGATCGAAATGTTAATATAAACCGTTTTAAATGTTATGGAAGAAAAATATTGTTGTAAGATCGTTCGAAGCAATATAATATTTTCCTATCTTCAAATAAATAATAGTCACTGTTGCTCTTACTATAATAGGAATTCCTAAGGCGAATCTCATAGCGAAACGATATTATTAAAACAAAACAAAAAAGAAAGAAAAATAAAAAACAATAAATAACATCTTTTCTAAGTAATAAAAATAATATTAATTCGCGACATTCTGAGAATCAAATTTGCATGTACTTGCTTAGATGCCTGTCGAAGTTGTTGAAATAGCTCGCTATAATAATTATAATAATCGAGCATGTACATCCCTCGTATGTTCCTCGCGTTGAAAATTAATTAATGGTCTAATTGGAACTAGACAACTGAAAGATTAAATCTAATTAGTAATTTCATTAACAAAAATTACCGTGAATATAATTATTATTGTTATATCAATTGATATATTTAAGGAGTGAGATCTATTTTGGAGGAAATCTTAATGAGACTCGATTTAGTTTTAATTGGAAGGAATTGTTACGTGGGGCGACAACAAATTTCACGTACCCCGTGTTTCGCCATTGTACTGAAAATAGAAGTTACCCTGAAACTGAAATGCTACGACGGCACTTAGAGGCTCATATAAGAGGGTCACTTTACTCAGCCTAAATGAGGTTTCACCGCTGCTCTCTCGGGAATGGCATCGTGTTTGCAAATTGCACGTCATTATTTCGAAGTTCTCCCTTCGTTCGAATATTCAAATTTTATAATATTTCCGTCAAACGCTGTCACTAAAAAAATTCGCGATAAATTTAAAAGTAAACAATTTATTCAACAATTTTAACTTCATTCGATTTTGCTACTCTAGGAAAATTCAAAACTATATAGATTTGCTTTAAATTATGTAAAGCTATCGAGGAAAGCTTCAAGATTAAATTAACACCGGGGATATAGCAAAATTGAAAAATTAAATTGAAAAAATTTTGATAATCCAGATAAGAGAGTTGTTAAAATATTTGTATTTATCGCAATTTATAAAATGAGTAGTCCAAAAATAAAACGATATAATTGATAATATATATATATATATTTATTTATTAATTCAAGAGAAACGTAGTATTATTAGACGAACTTAATATTCCTAGCTCTCCGTATCGTGCTTTCTCCATTATTTGCTAGACAACTTCTGAAACCCTCGTTGTTCCTCCTTTATAATTTGTGTCTTTTGTAGTTAATTTAAACACAAATATCATTTCTAAATACCTTCTTGTTTGCACGTTTTACAAGCTATCTCTTATTGCTCTATCGCTTATCGCGTTTATATGTCATTGTTAATCTTTCTGTTTAATTGCTTTCATAGGTATGCTTACGTGAGCAAAGTAATTGCCACAATTTTATTGCTTTAGGAAAGATGCAGCCGTTAATATGGACGGACAATTTCTAGTACGACAAATTTACGACGATGAAATTACATACAATCTTATAGCAGCGGCTGTTAATCGATTGAGTATGTATATTATACTTTCTAAACATAATTATGTAGGTAATCGATATATTCGTTCCAATTTAATAAATATGATGTCAATTTTTTTTTGTTCCTGATTCGAAATGCAATATTTGTTAATTATGCGTGATTTTATTTTACTTTTGTTTTTTATGTTAGAATACTGTATGTGTACGTCTTATTGTAGAATTATTAGAATTTATTATACAAATAAAATGAACGGGGAGAATAAATAAGCACAGGCAAAATTATATATTATTAGTAGACGATGGTACCTAATGTACTACGTATTATCGATGTTAAACCAACATACAACTTGCTTTCTGATGTTAATGTAAATATATAGCAATTAACTGATATTAACAATAACAATACAATCGTGTAAATAATTTCATCAAATATATGATTTATCATAGCGTACAAATCCATTAAACGGGAATGCGCGTGGGAGATTTACTTCATTAATTTGTCCTAGAATTAAATCAGTTCTATATCTATTAAGCTCATTTCATTTTCTAGATATTCCTGCTAACGATATATTGGAACTGTTCGGACGAATGTTCTTCGACTTTTGTCAAGATTCTGGATACGACAAAATCCTTCAAGTTCTCGGGGCAACACCTAGAGATTTTTTGCAGGTAAATCGTACGACAAGGATCTATTATTTTTTAAATCAATAATAATCTATAATACAATCTAATTGTTAAAATATAATTAATCTCTCTTTTATTACGGAAGTATAAATATATTTTTTTTTTCTTTATCATTTCTTATCTAATGTAGCACTTAAGTATTATTGCAAATTGACGTCTCTGACAAACTAACTTCATTAACATAATTCTCGTGTTCATGATACGTACACAATATCGATGATATATTATAATTCGTTTCGATAAATCCCGTATAACCAGTTTTCCGTTAGGACAGGTCATGGCTCCTACGAGTGTATATTAGAGAGACATATCGTTCAAAGGGGAAGGCTTAGAAAAAGATTCTTTTTTTTTCTTTTTGGATAATCCTTTTGGGTCGAGTCAAGCAAGCAATTTTTATTAGAGTGAAAGAAAGAAAGAGAAAGAGATGGTATTGGATAAGAAAACAGGTGAAGCCCATTAAGAAGCTTCTGCTCACTCGGCTTTTTCATTTCCAGCTTTTATCGCACGCAGTCTCACGTTCCGGCACTATGTTCTTGTCATAATGTTCGGAGAATTTTATTTTCTCTCATCCTTTACACCGTTTTGAAAACGTCGCCTCTCGATCATTCGGCCGATCCGTTCTAATCGTACCAGTGAAATGACTTTTGACATTTTTATAAGTTTCAAACGATACGTTATTGAATCATTTATATGAATCTTTTCCACTTTTACATTTACGATAACCAAAGCAATTGTAATTTCGTATTAAATATCTTTATTATTTACGATTTCGATATGCGCATGATACAATATATTTTCAAATATCAAATATTGATTTAAATTAAATGCGTTATCATAAATGCAAAAACGTATTATTTCAAAGGTAAATCTTTTTGTTATTTTAGAATTTAGATGCTCTTCACGATCATTTGGGTACTTTGTATCCGGGAATGAGGGCACCATCTTTTCGATGTACAGAAAGACCAGAGGATGGCGCTTTGGTATTGCATTATTATTCGGACCGACCGGGTTTGGAATACATCGTTATTGGAATTGTTAAGGTATACTTATAAATACGATATCCAAAAAGTATTATTGAATTGGATGTAATGTTAAACGAGAAAATTGTTATGATATAATACATTCCGCCGATAGAATATCGTGGATACGTATAACGCCGTGCGACGTTTCATCAAAATATCTAATACAAAATATTTTGAATTTCATAGTAAATGCAAAATCGCTCTCTTTCTTTTCCTTTTTTTTTTTTTTTTTTAAATCGATAAGATATATATTTTATAGATGTTAAAGATTTGAACATTCGCCAAAACCGTCGTTAAAAATATTACAGATAATATGTATACATAATGTAACAAGTTTTGTGACAGTACGAGAGCATAAATGTAAAAGCTTTCTTTATGCTGCAGACCGTGGCGAAAAAGCTTCACGGGACAGACGTGGACATGGAGATCTTGAAGACGAAAAACGAATGTGATCATGTTCAATTCTTGATAACCAATACATCGGGACCCGGTGTCGTTTCGAATTCTATGATCGTCGAACATGAAATGTTGTCTGCCGGTGAGTAAGATAAATTTCTTTCGAACGTACTAGTAGATACGGAATGCAAAATTCCTATTAAATTAGAAAATCAATTTATCACTGGAATTAATGGGACTCTCTGGGTCGCGACTATTAATGAGAAAACGTGACGTTATGAAATTCGTTCAAATCATCAGGTCGTTTTTATTAAATCGATTCTTTATCCTGGATTTTTATTTTACCGTCATTCAATGAAACGTCAAAAACGTTATGAGATTTTACTTGATATTGATATTTTTTATTGTAACATGAAACGAGGCTATAAATACTGTTCTTTTTTTTTTTTTTTCTTTTCATTTATATGCATGCGTATGTATTATTGTATGTGGGTGGCTATATTTTTGCTGACATATTTTTTTTCAATTTCGAATGCAAAACATATAGAAATTTTTCATTGGTTGTCATAGAACCAAAGGTGAGCCCAACTACGTTTTGCAGAGTGTTTCCTTTCCATATTATGTTCGATCGGGATCTCACGATAGTGCAAACAGGCTACACCATCACTCGCATTTTACCACAGGTCTGCAGTGGTAGCTGCAAATTAACCGACATACTTTTCGCCGTAAGTGAAAAATTCATATTTCCATCGAATAAGTTTTGCATTTTCGATTTTTCTTTAATTGTTTTTCATTCGCATAATTTTATACGTCATCAATTATTCAGTTATAAAAGTTTATATCAAAATTATGTTTTTATCGCGTCCATATATCGTTTATTTGAAATATTACCTGCTGATATTAATTTATAATTAATTTGCTTTCACTCGCTAAATTTCCCTAGCTAATTTTCGAAACTTGATCTTAATTGTTACCAAGCAACGAGCTAACATAATTGCGTCGTGTATTCCTCGTTGCCAAACCTCCCGTTCCTATAATTCATACATATTCATGCGCACGTTATCATACATCTTTCAAATCCAGTTTATTGCCAGCGACATGACACACGCGTTGTGTCCAGTCCGGCTACGTTATTACGTTTTCGTATTAGCATCAGTCCGAGACTATATCGCGTGTATAACAAATAAAATAGAAATACTCGACACTTAATATCATCCTTTAATCATATCTCGATGTTTCGCTAGAGTATGGAGAGAATAAAATGTTTCTCGTACGTTCTTGATTACAATCTATTTATTTATTTTTTTTTTTTTTTTTAAATTTTTTTTGCCGAAATAAGATGTGTTTTACGAACTAATAATTTTCTTAAGATTTGAGTAAAAATGTCAAAAAATGCTTGACTTATAAATTTTCTAAACGTATTCATATATACATATACACATATATATATATATATATATACATAGGTACATACACATACCTATGTCCAATGCTATATTCACAATAAGTCTATACAGGACATTTCGACTCCATACGAAAAGAGATTTGATGGTCGATTATATTCCAGCGAACTGCATTATGAATTCTGGCACATTCCTTCCGCACCCGATAAATAAATTCTCGCGAAACAAGGCTGCATAATGTCGTCGACATTCCTAGGTCAGGCCGCATTTGGAATTAACATTTGAAAACATACTGTCACACATAAACACTGTCTACGTGTTGAGGACTAAAAAGGGAGCAATGCGTGTTGCATCCTCGGAAGAATACGCGTATCTACGTTTGAAGGTTAGTAAAAACGATTGTTTAAAATTTATAGAAATCAGTGTCATCTCGATAGTTTGTTAAACTTTGATAGTAGAAAAATGTACGATGTAAATTTATTATTGAAGGTCACTCGACTAATAGACTTAATCGTTTTCTATGAAGTCATTCTCGTTGTTCATTATACAAAGCGATTGGAACTTTTTTCTTTTGTTTCGTTTTTTGTCCCCTTCAAAGGACATTGTTGAAGTCATTTAAAACACAGATTACATTTGCATTCGCGCAAAGAAGCTTGGTCGTTGAATGAGTTATTGGCCATTTGAAAAATTTACATTTCTCGCTTAGTCCGTGATGAAATCTTTTCATTTTTTTTGTTTTGTTTTTTCTTAAAGGGTCAAATGTTGTACATACCTGAGAGCGATCTGACGATTTTCCTCTCTTATCCCAGTGTCATGAATCTCGACGATCTTACGAGGTAATAAATCGTAAAAAATATACAAATAACGGACGTATAGGTAGGTTATAAATTTTGGACGATTATATCAAAGACATAACAATTGCATGATCCTCTCTCATTTTTCTCACAATTTACCGTTCATTTGAGATCTTTTAAAACTTAACAGTCAGTTTCTATGAAGGAAAAAGCATGATTTAGCAAGTAGTTCGGCTCCCACCTTAAGGCGCATTCAACTTTTATCGTACTCAAGAAGCAAGAACTTTCTACTTTCTTAAGGACATTACCTGTACTCATTCTTCTCTCTCTTTGATCGCAACCGGTTACGCATACGTATACAGACACGGGCACAGAGAGAGAGAGAGAGAGAGAGAGAGAGAGAGAGAGAGAGAGAGAGAGAGAGAGAGAGAGAGAGAGACACACACACACACACGACATGTAACTTTCGTACTTTTTAGAGAACTTCTTTTCTTTATGTAAATTAAAGCAAGAAGAAAGAATGAGAAAGGAAGAAAGAATAACAAACGTGGAATCGTATATTTCTTTATTTAACGAATTTATTATATGGAAAAATATGAAGGGAGCGTCATCGAACGTATTTTTCTTTTTTTTTTTTTTTTACATTCGTAAGAATGTTCATTTGTAAATAAATAAATAAAGAAATAAAAATATCTAAAAAGAGATCAAAGAGAAAGTTATCGAAGAAAAATGTGTCAAGACTAGAAGAGCATACTAATTCTTGTTTGGTGTGTCGTAGACGTGGCTTATACCTGAGCGATGTGCCACTGCACGATGCAACGAGGGACCTCGTCTTGATGTCGGAGCAGTTTGAAGCGGATTATAAGTTGACAAGAAACTTGGAATTACTCACCGATAAGCTACAGCAGACCTATCGTGAACTCGACGGTGAGAAGCAAAAGACCGACAGGTAAGGATTTTTGTTAGCCCGGAATTTTCTGATAAAAGGGACCCTCATCGGGCTCGTCCTCTATTTAGCTTCCATAAGAATCTCTTGGAATCGTCTCTTATCACGTCGTAAAATTTTCTTCTTAGAAAAATTACTTTTCTCTCTTTATTTCTTTGTTCTTTCCTTATCTCGACGGAAATATCGTATCAATTTAATTGCACCGTAATATCACATTCTGGAATCGGCCATATCGATGAAAAGGAAAATTACTTTGACAATAAGCCGATTATAGTTGACAAAATAAGTTTCTTCATTTTTTGTATTTAAAATCTTGAACGTTATAATCTCGAATATAAAAGTAAGTACAGATGAAAGATGACAGATAATTATCATTAATTTCTTCGTCGAAACTATTTCGACAGCATACGAAAGATCTCGTTCTCTCTCTCTCTTTTTCTATATCTTTCTTAACCCATAGGTTACTATACTCTGTATTGCCGATTTCCGTGGCGAACGAACTTAGACATTCAAGGCCAGTACCCGCGAAGAAATACGATTGCGTGACACTTCTCTTTTCGGGAATCGTCGGGTTTGGAGCTTATTGTGCAGCTCATACAGATTCTGGTGGTGCTATGAAGATTGTTAACATGCTCAATCAATTGTATACTGCTTTCGACGTCCTCACGGATCCAAAGAAGAATCCCAATGTTTACAAGGTTCAAAAATTACGTTTAATCAGCAACGTCCAATGAACTATAGTAATAGCAATCGATTACTCTTCCTCCAGGATCACATGACTTTCATTTGTAATAGAAAATTAAATTTGACAGAAACTTTAAACTACATTTGCCATATGTCGGATTGCCATGTGATAATCTTCGAAATTGTAGATGTGTTACAGACAATTGGATGACTTTGTAATCTAATTCGAAACTAACTTTTCTTACTTAGGTGGAAACTGTGGGCGACAAATATATGGCTGTGAGCGGATTACCGGAACCCTGCCGTTGTCATGCACGATGTATAGCAAGACTTGCCCTCGATATGATGGACCTTGCCGCCGACGAGGTCCAAATCGATGGGGAACCTGTGGTTTGTATTTTCTTTTCTTTTCTTTTCTTTCTGATCTTTGCCCTTTCATATATAAAAGATAAAGTTAGCGAAGGAAAAGCGTATATTTCTTATTTCCCTCGAAAATATATTACAATATAGCATTTCGATGTTTCAAAAAATATATTGAAAACGAATCATTCGATCGCCATTGTGGAACAATTATGAGTAGGTATTATTTTTTATAAAATATTTCGCAGAAAATCACCATCGGTATACACAGTGGCGAAGTTGTAACTGGAGTAATAGGACATCGTATGCCACGGTATTGTCTATTTGGAAATACCGTAAATCTTACCAGTCGAACGGAAACCACCGGAGAACCCGGTAAAATAAATGTTTCGGAGGATGCTTACAGGTAAAAATAATTTTACATTTTACGAAGCATATTGTTAACATAATTTTATCGTTTATTAACGTATATCGTTTCACATCATCGTTCAATTACGAATTTTAAAACACGTTTTTTGTTATATAAAGGGATTAGATTTATTGTCTTTTCTATAAAAATTTGTTACAAGTATTAGTACGATACAATGATCGAATAATAATGAGAATAGTAGTCAAGTTCATTAATCCGAAGAATGCTTTGTTACAATCGTGACCACCCGTTTCGAAAGAGCTGTACTCGGTGGGAAAAAAAAAAAAACGATAGAAGACTAAAGTATCTAATGCCGCAGGTTAAACGATTAGAAATCAATTGGTTGGATTAATCGCCGATTCAGCGAAATTCATTGGAGAATTTCGTCGAGAACGTATTGAGCAAGATAAAATCAAAATTTTCTTCGAGTCATTGACCATCAATTCTGCGATTGTCGATTTCGTTCGACAAAAGGAAAGATCTCGAAGGGGAATCAATGTTCGAGAGATTTTTCGGTTTCGGTGTATCGCCATTTACAAAGTCAAGTTGATCCCTTTTTCGAAATGCTTTTGCCGTTTGACAAAAACTTCGTATTTTAAAAAATAACGTGAATTTCGTATTTCATTTAAAATTCACCTCGTTGGAAATCGCGCGTTATCTGCAATCTACGTAAGAGCAAAGTAAAAGGCTTCGACTTCCATCGAAAGTTATACGATCGACTTTTAAAATGGTCGCAGATAGATATACGTATATACATACACACGTACGTACGTACGTACATACATACATACATACATACATACATACATGTATAAACGATATGCGAACTATAGGGAACTCGAAGGCAAACGCGGGAGAACGAAACGAGCGATTAAATCGCGCTATGCATTTCGCACCGAGGTAAGAGGCAATTATTTTTTGTTTCCCCTTTTTTTCGTCTACTTTCTTTTTTTTCCTTCTCGTTCCTTTTTTCCTTTCTTTTTTTTTTTTTTTTTTTTTATCCCCTTCGACTCTCTTTCATCGATACTCGCCTTTGCGTTCACCGTAATTTTCCCAGCGAGTGTTGGGTACGTAAGTACTTACATACGTGTATTTACGTACGAATTTTCCAGAGGAAGGAATACACGTGTGTCGTAAGGTCAGAATATTACGTGCAATTATTGATCGGCTCGTACTATCGAGAAGCCGTTTCCCTCACGTCTAATAGCGTTGGGAGCTCTCCATGATTTACGAGATCGTCGCTTACGCCGATATTACGGATAGTTTTCTCGTAATTTACACGTTAACCGTGTGCTTGACGTAAGTTTCTTTTTAACATGAATCTGTCTCCCCTTCTATCATCGAGCTATAAACGCGGAAAGTTTTTCCGATGCATAACGGAAAGTCGATTACGAACTGTTCCTAATTAGTATAATACTACGTTGAAAAAATGTGTCGAAGCACGTTGGAGTTAAATTCTTTTATTTTTTTTCGCCAAAAAAGGAAAAGAACAAAAAAAAAAAAATACACGTGTGTAGGTAGATAGCTATGTGGGATTATAGATATCCACCATTTCTCTCTTTAATTCGTTTAAGTCAAATGCACTCATTTAATTTTTAATCGCGATTATATACCCAAAGAGTTTTCTTTTTCAAAATTTGTTAAGCGTGAAACACGCTTCGGATACATTTAAATTGGAGATAAATGGAATCCTGTTATTCGAGAAAAACTCTCAATATTGCATTGGTTAAGACGCTTTAATCCAGAAAATAGTCCAAAGTATCAAAACGATCGTCAGGTCAGAAAGATTTAGATCCCCTTATAATTTCACCGTAATGGCTATCGAACCGCACGGAGAATCGATACTTTTCACAGAAAACCCGTCTTCGTCCGGCCTAATTAACACCAATCAAGCGATAAGGAGAATTTCTCTTACCTTTGGAAACAATTATCCCCTTTCTCGTGCCAAATAAGCTTTTACCGTGATCGATGTTACCACCGAACCCTTTTCCTTTTTCTTTTCTTTAATTATACGGAATAAACACTAAACCTATTTCGATCAATCGCACATTATGTCCAAATAATTTCTCAGAGTCTGCGGTATTTGTAGTCTTTGTATGCCATGAGGAAGAGCCCAATTTCGAAACAATATCTCTCTTAT
Source organism: Dolichovespula media (assembly GCA_911387685.1). Lineage (NCBI taxonomy): Eukaryota > Metazoa > Arthropoda > Insecta > Hymenoptera > Vespidae > Dolichovespula > Dolichovespula media. The sequence goes on along the minus strand of OU426856.1, from coordinate 6,843,398 downwards.
ACTACAACGACATAGATGTATTAATTCCGGTGGACATAATCCACTTCTTTCAGGTGGCACCAAATTTCGTTCGACCAAATTAGGATAATGTTCGTACATAGAGACACTAAAAACCCCGCTTTGAGCAGCAATATGATTCGGCGTTTTAACACTTGCCATAGGTATTGTTCTTAAAAGTAATTTCAAACATACAAGTAGATCTTTCGGGAAGATTATTTCTTCGTCGGCCGATTGAATATCGTACTCGTTCAATTTAGCCAGCAGGATTTCTATCGGCGACGGTGCCAGGTTGTCCGTTTCTATCGAAGCACCGTATCTTAGCATTATCATAAGTATATCAGGTGCACCATGCTGAATCGCGACTCTTAGCGGAACCACCTGACCATAAGATTCCATTGGAACGTCGATAAAACGAGACTTTATAGTCGAAGACGCGCAACGATATTCCAATTTGCCTTCGATCGCATGATCCATAAAGTATACCAATGCTTTTATATTCTCCTCCCGATCTTCGAAATCGCTTTTCCAACCAGATAGAAAATGCGTCACCCTAGTACCAAATATAGCCCCAACGAAAATTCTTTCGAACGTCTTCTCACAATAGAATATGTCGTTCAATAAACGAGTGACTATCTCGTTATTTCGTAACTTCCAATCGAAGCAGAGCTTTGCTGCCACATAGAGAACGTTATGGAATTTTCCTAATAAACATACTTGGCCATTTTCCATCATTGTAATGTTGTGATACCGTAACGCCGATTGGACTATTCTCTCGCAGACATCTTGTTTGTCCAGTTTTTCCGCTGAATATAGAAAAGTAGTAAAAGATATGGATTATCGAGAGAGCAAACAAATGTTGTATATTTTATTATAATTAAATTGATAATCCTGATAATGTGTCGATGCAGAGGACAAAAAATGCAAATGATCGACGATCGCATTTCGATAACTTTGGTTTGTATTAAAAATTTGGTAGAAAAGTAAACGGATATGAATAAAATCTTTACGAAATATTACATCTAAGCCTGTCCCTTATCGATTATCGAACTTTTTTTTCCCCCGTGAACTGTCTTAGCTCTCTGCTCTATTACACATCGACTCGATAAAAGCGAACGTAGCAAATATCTCTCCAATAAACCACCGCTATCTCCGTCGTCGTTTCCAATTCTCTCAATTGCCTTTCAAGCGTACTCACGTTAAAGAATTTTGAAATATATCGTAAAGGTTATATTACCTTCCGCACAACTGTTTATGACGTCTGAAAAATATCCGACGAGTTCTCGTCGCTTGTATCTCGACGCTAAACAACTGCGTTCCAACTCGGAGAACAATCTGTCGAAGTAACAGTCGATAAGCACTTCCATCCTTATAAGATGATATATTTTCGATGAACGTGGTCACGATAAATAATAATAATAACAACAATAATAATAATAATAATTAAAAAAAAAAAAAAAAAACGAAAGAACAACGAGAGATTTCAAAAACAATTTTATATGTCCGATACTATGAGTAACGAAACATTCTCACGATTGTCGACCTCCGAATGATCGACTGCACCTTAACCGAACGAAACTTACAGGAGGGAGCTAATTCGTTTAGACCTTACGTAAAGTATTCTAAGGGCTTCCACGGTAAATAATGTTTTACGCATGAGAACATTTTTGCCAATTTTATTTGTCTATCGTGTGAATCATGAAATGATCGATCTTTTTCCTTTATAGAAAAATAATGTCATAGATTGTAAACTGAATAGAGTTCGTGGAATTTAATTTCACAAATCTCAACGATATAAATTGTTTTTATTTCTTTCTTACTTTTAGGTACTTGTGCATGCCGGAGAATCAAGATCCACAATTTCTGTTGGAATACAGGGGTCCGGTAACTATGAAAGGAAAATCAGAACCGATGAACGTATGGTTTTTGTCTAGAGAAGTGGAGCTAAATTCATAAATCGATTATCAAGAGGAATATTTCTGTCCGTCGAGATCGTCGGGACTATCGTTGCAGCAATAAAACAGGGGATCCCTATAGACCATTAGCTTCTACATAAAATACTATAACGTGAAATAAAATCGTAAAGGACGAGCTCCGCGAGATTTTCCTGTCTATGAGAATCGATTAATATCGTTGTTCTTTTTTTCACAATATGTATATGTAGATATCTGTCTCATTTTTGCTCGTAGAAAAGATTTACAGTTCCTCGACGTTTGGATATCCTACCGTCAAGTGTTTAAAAATTTTTCTTTGTTTGTTAACTATATATTCTTTATTATATATATATATATGTGTGTGTATGTGTGTGTGTGTGTATGTGTATGTATATGTATACGTACGTGTATGTATCTCGAGAGATAAGAAATATAATCGTCAGAGATTTCAACGTTTATTGATAATAATATTCGACATACTAATAAGTAGATCGCTAATGAAGTACAATTAAATAGAATTTCTTCTAAATAAGGTCATAGCAATTTCTCGAGATTTCGTACGATCGAAACGGTCGAGGAAGTTCGATCACGTTGAGTCGTATAGATAAGAAGAAGTTTTAAAATAAAAAATAAACAGGTATGACCAGAAACCCACAGGAATGTACACGGTTGAAAGATGTAACGGAACCTGTTTCGAACTTCTACATGACCCATGCACGTCACAAGGTCAATCGAATGGATACCGTAAAAGCGTTAATTGTTCGTCCGTCGTAACTCTTCTTTTATTAATACGACGTGTCTTCTTAATTTTGTCTTAGAAAATGGTCCAAACGTACTGTCGGATCGTTAAAGCCTAAAAAACGATGGTAGGATGTTCTTTTCTTCTTTTTTTTTTTTTTTATCTTAGAAAATTATCTGTTTCTACGAGCTATGCTTTATTGGCAATATTCGTTATGTTCATTATAGTGATTCGTATAATCTTATTACTACCATAGCCAAGTGGTATGCGGGATACAAGTTTCACGTTGTCGAAGAAAAAGTGAACACACTACTCTCCGACCGGTTTACCGGGTGAGGCACGCAGAGAATAAGGCCATATAATAAAACGCGTACGATGCCGACCTCGGGATTAGGCGGTTTAAATATACGAACAACTTGCATCGAATGCAATTGTTATGGATAAATGAATGCTTGATGGATTAGATGAAACAGATGGACGAACGAATAGATATTTCTTATCGTGTCTCAATAGTTCGATGGATAATATTATACTCGGCAAATTTTTTTTTCTTTTTTTTTTTTTTTTTTTTTTTTCTTAAAGAAGAATATAAGCTATCGAGGAGAAAGTGAGAAGAATAATGTTGATTCACGTTTTTCTTTTTCTTTTTTTTTTTTTTTTTTCAATCGAGCTTACGAATATTGGCTTAAAACGACACTAAAGCGAAATTATAGCCTTAAGGAATGTTATCGTTTATTATATGCAACGACGCAAAAGAATACGACGTTCGAAGTTAATCACGTTTGGGTATCGCTTATGCGATATTTTACTCCTTTTTTTTTTTTTTTTATTTTGAAACGACCTCGGTCGTTCGACACAAGTCGTTCTCCGAATGATCCATTATTTCTTATCAAATTTTCATGCAAATATTCGTAACCGAGTGAAATCAATCGTATCATTCCGTTAAATGTATGTATATCCATTAATTTATTTTGTAAACGAAGTTTTTCGTAATATTGCGCAATTTACATTCTAAATTAGAGTTAACAATCGTACACCATAGATTGAAAAATGATAAAACTTCACGGATAACGCAAGAAAAATGAAATCCAATGTCAATTTGAAATTTCTGGCAAAATCGCAGGCAGATGTGAATCGAACGTCGTCAGTGAGTCGATGAAACGAAGTAACATGAACAGGTAAGACAATCGTTAAATTGTAAAATAAAATCTAATTGATAGTTAATCGATGTATTCGATGGATATCGAACGAGTATGTATGTATTTATGTATGTACTGTACGTATGGCGTAGTTGATAAGGAGAGACGAGTAGGTCTCTCCTCGCGCGCGCTTTCCATTTGTACGATGTTCGATCCATTATAGCCGGGAGGGCATTCCACCGGTCTTGGTGAAATTTCGGCAGGTGTACGAGATTCGATGGAGAGTTCGTGTTCACGGACGCGCCCATAAAGAGCAGAGTTTCATCGTGCAAGGAGGCAAGGAAGCAGGTAGGTAGGTAGGTAGGTAGGTAGGTAGGTAGGTAGGTAGGTAGGTAGGTAGGTAGGTAGGTAGGTAGGTTTGTAGGTAGGTTAGGTAGGTAGGTTGGTAGGTAGGTAGATAGGTAGGTAGCTAGGTAGGAGGCAAGTAGATAGGTTGTTGGCAAACAGGGAAGAGAGCAAGGAGGGATTCTCATACGGTGAACGGTAAGCAACAGGTATTTAAATGAGAAACCGGATGGTCGATTCGAGGTGGTTCGATAGAGGACGCCACGTCCTTTTCGTTCCGGCTATGTACCTGCTACGATCGTTTCCAAGAGCCGTTCTCAACACGACTCGACGAGCACTTCGGCCGTTATTCTTCTCTCTCTCTCTCTCTCTCTCTCTCTCTCTCTCTCTCTTTCTGTCTCTCTCTTCTTGCCCCACTCCGAATGACTGCTCGACGTTCCATCGGTCCCCTCCTCTCCCCACTCCTAACGACTTAGGAACGGCAGCAGAAACAGCAGCAGCACCTTTCTCGAGTCGCACGGGCCCCGTGAGTAGTCTCGGTCCCCACCCAAGACGGGCGACTGCATGAGTGAGTGTCAGCAGCACTCAGTACAGTTACTGACGGCCCCGCGCTGTGAACCGTTGCCGTTGGCCGTCGTTTTCGTCGTCGTTATCGTCGTTTCCTTTTTCGTCGTCGTCGTCGTCTTCCTCTTTTTCGTTATCTTCTTCGTCGCGTTTGTCATCGTCTACTACTCGTCGGACTCGAGTCAATTCGCTTTACTATGCGTAGCTCTTGATACACATATGCAGTCCGTAAGTGGAGTGCTTGATAATCTTTCTTTCTCCCTCCCCCCTCTCTTTCTCTCTCTCTCTCTCTCTGTCTTTCTCTTTCTCTTTCTTTCTCCTCTCCATTGCGTGCAGGTGCACGCAGCTGTTTTCCATCCAAAGTAACCGAGACATCACCGTTTTTTTCAACATCATGGGTCCTCTTTACGAGAATTCTGAATGAATGTGTTTACTCAGTTAAGGCTACGTTGGAAAATATTGATTTTCATTGAAGAATACCTTTTGAATATATGTGGTATAATTGAACATGTTTCTGATTGACAACTATCAATGAAGTAGACACTACTTTATAATGAATTCGTTTGCATTGGATCCTTCCAATTCACAATTTATTTCATGTAATTATGGTATATTCGCCAGAGTATTGTCACGTGTTCAATGACATTATTAAGTTACAACTAACGAAGTTATAGTAGTTTCATAGTCATCGTAAAATTAGATTTTCGAACTTTCAAAATTCGCGATAACTATTTTCGCATCCATAACACGTAATTGACATTGTTTAAAGTTCGACGCGTTGGCGCGTCATCACTGAAATATGTGTTTTGGAAATGGTTAGCAGGTAAGTGATTCATAGAGAAAGGAAAGGTCAATCTGAGAAGGTCGTTTTAGTTGGTGTTCCTTCGCGAAAGAGTGGCATTAGCTAAGGAGAAAGGGAATTGGAGCCGTGTTCTAGTAGATAGAGGAATTGATACAGTGTATTGTTTAGCAGTATTACGCATAAGTCGATTGCACAGATTTTAAAAGCATTTCGAACATTATTCTCAATATCGAGAAAATTAAGTAACAGTTGGACAGTAGATTCTATTTTATCTTGGTAATGAGTATGGATGGTAAATCCATCGCGTTTGATTTAACATTGATGTAAAGAGAGAAATAGAGAGAGAGAGAGAGAGAGAGAGAGAGAGAAAGAGGGAGAGAGAGAAAGGTAGAGAGGTGAGAGAGAGAGAGAGAGAGAGAGAGAGAAAGGTAGAGAGGTGAGAGAGAGAGAGAGAGAGAGAGAGAGAGAGAGAGAGAGAGAGAGAGAAAGGGAATGAGAAAAAGAAAAGTAAACAAAACTTAATAGTCAAGAAAAAGCAAATACAAATATCAATCTAAAAGAGCAAAGTGCTTTCGAATGTAGGTACGTATGGACGAGGTTAGCACGATGACCGTTCTACCACCACTACCGGCAAAGACTCAGACCCGGGATGGCAACCAAGTCGCTCGGCAGACTGTGTCAATCCGGGCAGCTTCCCCTCCATCCTCTCCGGCTCTGAGCACAGGTGCCGGAGCAACGGTATTCGTTGGTTCTCGTGCCGTGGATCCTACGGCAAGTACCAAGAGACGAGTCCCGGAAATTCAAACCTCCAACGGCTACGATAGGCCGAGCAGCGTCCAGCATCAGGAGCAACAGCATCAATATCAACATCAAAATCAATATCAGCAAAGGCAACAAGCGTCACACGTAGTTAAGATAAAGATCAATCCGGATGGGGATAAAAACGGGAAGGTGATATCAGCGGTAAGATTGACCTTGGACGGAAACGAGAAGAATAACGGAGTAACGTGCGAACGTTCGTCCGTAGCGGAGCGCGACGGTTCTGTGTTGGTGAGTGCGACGAATCTTGTGAACGAGAATCTTTGCGAGAGTGGTGTTGTTGGTGAGGGTTGTGTGAGAATAAGTGTAGGGGGTGACGCCTCGAGAGATAAGAAAACTTGCGCGTACGAGCAAGACACCGCGAACAATAACGACCAAACCAATAAGAATAAAAATAACAACTACGGCGGCAGCAACAACAATAACAACAACAACAACAACAACAACAACAATAACAACAACAGCAACAATCGTAAGAAAAACGACAAAGTTATGGTGCAACGGGCGACGTCGGAGACACCGAATTCTTCTCCCTTAACCAATCGATCTAGCGGCTGCATTTATTACAATTCCTTTCAAAATCCCGTGAACACGATGGTTATGTCCAGCGGGCAGTGTTCACCGAGCGACACCTTGGATAGCGGAACTTGCAGCGACTTGGATGGTACACCTCCTCCTTTACCCAAGAAGAAAAACATCAATAAGGGTATCGGAGGTGGAACCAGGGTCATACTATCAGTAGGAAAACACGATAATACAGGTAGTTTGACCAGTAGCGGTGCGGAGCTCGATAGCGACGATAACGAGAGCAACATAAGTTGCGATTCTTTAAACGGTGCCGAACTTAACGGCAGTATCGTTTCTCGAAACGTTAATGGTACTAAATCTCCGAACGAGAACGGCCAAGAGATTGTCGAGTATCAACAGCGTATAGGTACAAGGAGTAACGACCTTGGTAGAGTAATCAAGGATCCCGAAGAACAAGTGGAAGAGGTCGGGGAACTCAACGATGATCATAGGGCTAATTCTGATGATTTGTCAAGAGAGGAATCGGCTTCGCCTAGCGTCTCTCCGTCACCTTCTAGAACGTCCTCCTTGTCGAAGGCTTCTTCGACGCCTAGAATCAGGAGTCCGGAGCCTTTCGCTGATCGGAACAGCAGTGGAACTACCTCTCCTGTCGTTCGAGAATGTACCTACGAGGAAAGAAAACAGGAGCAAGAAAGAATAGAACAAGAGAACGCAGCTGCCGAGTTCTATGCGAACTACAATCGATCGAGCGGCAACAAGTACGTATACGACGATGACAGATTCTACAAGTTTCACTTGAACGAGCTGAGACAGGATAACAACGAGGATTCGAATAAAGAAACTAAGGAACCTGGAGCCCTCGGGGAAAAAGAAACGGACGAGTGCTTCGCTGGTTACAAGATTCTCGAAAGGGAAGCCATACGCAGTGCCAAGGGAACCGTGCGTGGTGTTAAGAACAGAGTACGCGCTGGTATAGCTACCTTCCTTCAAAAACCATCTTCCAAGGTTAGTATTTAGTCGATGGTTAAAACACAATTTAATCGTAATATTTTCTTTTTCTCTTTTTTCATTTTTATTTTCTTTTTCTTTTTCTTTTTGTTCCTCTTATTTCCTTTGACGGGGTAACGTTACTTTCGATGAAACTCGCTTTTAATTTTATCAAAAGTTAATTTAGTTAGAAACAGTTTGGTATGATTTAATAAAATCTATCATACTTTCTATCGTGTAATAGCCAAGCTATCCCTAGTTTAATTAATTATAGTTGGGAAATTACATAGTTAGAACTTATTGTTGGTTACACACAAGCACGCAACGAAAAAAAGAAAAAAACAAGCTGGAAATTAAAATCTTATCTTAGTTTGAAACTTAACTTAGCCTTCGGATGACATTCATGATGTCCCGATCGTTTAACGACTTAGCTCGAAGCAACTCCGTTTTAAGGGGGACAGAAATAAATGCGTAGAATGTACGAAGGTCTTTCGTACAAGTGGAATGTTGAACGGGCGTGAAATGCGGTATATTGACCTAGAGAACCAAACACGGAGTTAGTTAATATTCATGGAATTCGATGTTCTATTTCGGAATGTAGTAGATTAAGATATAGAAATTCGAAAAAGTATGTATTTATTCGAATCCAGAATTGTAAAAATCCTAAGAGACTTTACTCTCTCTCTCTCTCTCTCTATATATATATATATATATATATATACATATTTTTTTTATTCTCGACTCTCGACAATTCTCTCATTAACTTAAAGAATAAACACGTGGCTAATTACGTAATTATTTTCCTCCGTGCACTGATTTAAGAGATAAGGTCATGCCACAGGATTTCCGATGTAATAAATCGTATTTTCTAGCCGCATTTAATCACTACCGTTGAACGTGAGAAAAGTAAACGCCAGTCTTACGAACGAAAACGATTTTAATGATATCTACGATTTAAGATTTATAGGTAAATTTTATTATAGAGTACTTACTCGATAGGAGATCGATTCATCGATTATGTGGAAATCAGATCAATTGCGAGCCGTCGTTTTCCATCGGTATAAAAATCAAAGATACAATGAACGTCCGATGATACCGTACGATCAAATAGGTTTCGCCATTCAAACCACTTGCTAGTTAAACTGAGCATGCAACGTGATAGCATTGCGATAGCTTAAATCGATGAATTCTATATTACTATCTATCAAGAAGATTCTACGTTTATTTAATTCGTACAATCGACAAAAAAATGACGGAGCTGCGACGGACGAAAAATTCTTCGGACTCTAACGTTGGAATAGTGAAAGTAATCATGGGTTTTTTTTTTTTTTTTCATCGGTGAATGTATTTTATATAATTAAATCGAAGGGATCGATTGGTTCAAAATAAAAAAGAAAAAAAAAAAAAAAAAGAAACAGAAAGGTATAAGAAAGAAGAAAATTCGTAATTTCACGGGGTAACGAAATTGTCTAAAATGATAGCTGTACAGTTAGATCGTATAGTTTGATTCTCGTTCCGTTCATCGATTGAGATCGATCTCAGGATGAAAATCTATGATGGAGCATTCCACTTCTCTCTTTCATTTTCTCTCTCTTTAGTATGATTCAAGCAGCAAAGGTTTCCTGTGTGTTGCTATGCGAACGTCTCGGCGACGTGCGTAAACGACGATCGTACGTTCTGTCGATGCGGAACGGATCGACATAACGGTAGATCCGATAAAGCGATATTACAGCAAAGGCACGAAGAAGGAACACACCGCTTGTTTCTGACTTCGAGCATTCGTATTTCTTCTTTTCTTCCTCTTCTTCTTCTTCTTCTACTCGTCATCATTTTTTTCTTTTTCTCTTCTTTTTACCCCCCATCTTCTTTTTACTTTCTTTTTATTTAATCGACGAGGAAATAGAAACGATGATCGGTACTTTCTAACGCTTTAGAGATTGAAGATCTTAATTGGAATGATTAAATAGAACGATTCGATCGTTGAACCTTTCGTTATGGATGGTATATCATTTTTCTATGTTTCCATTAACGACTTCTCTCCCGTTCATAGCATTACGCAATACGTTGTTTCGCGATAATCGTAACGTCCGATAACGTTCGATATTTTTCTTTTTTTCAACGCCTAATTTCAAAGTATACGTACGAAGATAATGAAAATGTTCGATATTGGTAATTGCATTTTTCACACGCATTTATCAATAGAATTTTATTTTGCGTTATTAGTATGTATGTTCAATGAATTCATTAGTTACGTTTATTTCTAGTCGTATCGGTAGCTTCGTTCGCTCGTTTACATTGCTCCACGTCCTTTCACGAATTTTTCATCGTGATTGTACTGAAGATTATAGAGGTACGAACGTTCTCGCGGCCCGCATCATAAAATTACAGAGCGTGGATTGTTGGTTTGCTCGCTCGCTCGTTCGCTCGCCTGCCTAGCTAGCCTAGCTGGATAGGAAATTAGCTTGCAACGTTCGGTTAAAAACGGTAGAGAAAATTCATTTTAACGTTTCAACGTATACAATGGATTGGTACAGAATGATTTTACCTATTAATCATAGGATAGAATCGAGTAAATATATTAAAGGTACAGTAAGATAAATGTTAGCAGTCGAAAGAGAGAGAGAGAGAGAGAGAGAGAGAGAGAGAGAGAGAGAAAGAGAGATTCCATTGAAGTAATATAAAGAATTATATTTGTTCACTTTCGTACGACAAATTAATTCGTTTCGCCATAGGATGGACGATAAGATGACGCGTCCTTCGTCATTATAACACTCGATTCTGGTCCAATAACGAGTACACGTATTTACTACCATTAAATTGTTGATTATTTCTCTCACAGCTGTTACGCGTCTTCCTTGCATTTTAGTTTCTTCAACTTCCGCGCAGCTGTCCAGAACGGATTATGCAATCTCCGACGCATAAGACTCACCGGAAAAAATTACAGAAAATCGTTCGAACGGTTCGTACAAACTAATATCGATAATGTTCTAAGCATTCGAAAGTCAGCTCGATAAGCATCGAATTCTTCCTCGGTTTTCCACGAACGAACTCGTTTTCAACAGCGGTTAGTGTGCTAGATAGTTATCGAGGTAAAGTGATTTATTCTTCGAACGAACGAACATAATAGCCGTAAAAAGCATTCGTTTTTCCGATTTGGTACTATCGCACAGGGTGATAGTAATTTATGCTCGACGGTTAAGGACCGAAAAGAGAACACGTGTCTCCGGTTAATAAACTTCCCCTTCCAGACATTGAATGCCAAGTTATTAAGCACCGCTACACCCGTTACACATTCTTGCACGAGGTTTTAGCGAACGATGTTATATACGGTTGCGCAACGGCGCAACAATTAATACGCTACACTTTTATCGGTAGATATGATATTCTGATCATGCAGTACTCCATATCTAGGCTAGTTTTACGTATCTGCATTTACGTTTTGTTTTTATTCGTAATTTAGGCATGTAAATCTTTCATTATGAAACCTACATATATACGTTTTAAGAACCATATGAATTCAATCGACCCACCCATTGTATTACACCAAAATTTAATTAAAAACATTACACTATTGAGTAATCCTGCCAAAATATTTCTCCTTCATTTAATGGATCTCTCGAAGACCATGCGAATTAATTGGGGCAGTCTAGTTCTGGCAAAAGCTTCTACGTCGACAATTTTAATTCTAACTCTCGGTTAGAATTATTTTCACGATAGACGTAAATGGCGACGATTTACAGTGAGTCCATTATAGAACCTTCGAGATTTCTTAAGCAAAGAGAGAAAGAGAGAGAAAGAGAGAGAGAGAGAGAGAGAGAGAGAGAGAGAGAGAGAGAAATAACGAGTGCTTTCGTCGAATTAATTCCGATTTGTCGAGGACGATTTTAATGAGAGTCTTGCCTTGAAGGATTACTCGATAATCATTATCGATATAACTATATATTTCAACCGACAATTTATTCTATATAATATACGTTGCAATATTTAGTTAGTGAGTATTGCTTTTCGAAGCAAAGTAATCCTTTTGGAAGGTCGTTCTTTGAGTTTTCTTTATACAGGGCAACAAAGTCGCAGTCAATTTTCGAGTAAACCGTTTCGAACTAATTGTAAGTAGAGAAGAAGTAAGAACGGATATTACGTTTTATAGCCGAGATTAAATGCGAAGTCATAAACGTCTGTATAGTGTGCTAGCACCTTTACTTGACCATCGTACACACACACACACACACACACACACACAAACAAACATAATTAAACCACAAACGCAGGTACTCATAGCCCATGTCGTTACCTTGCAACAATTTCTACGTAGCTATATATGGGAAACATTGCAGTTAACGACAGTAAATGCGAAATAGAAACTTCGATCTAAGAATGAATCCGCTAAGGCTCCTTTTCATTCTTTTTGAATCGACCCTAATCCAATATCCATGTTTATATATACTACAAATACATCTGTTATCGTGTATTTTATTGACAATTATATAGATATTAGGAGATCTTGCGATTAGAATGAAATGACGAAAGAATTGACAGCTTTACGTTCTTGCACTCTTATTAGCGTGAATTCTAAGATCTATGAAGTGTGTTAACGATTCTAAATGGGGGGAGGGGGGGGAAGGTGAACGTCCGTTTACGTAGAAACGCGCCTTATGTCTTTGATAAATTAAAATAGATATTATGATTTCTCTCGGAATTTCGTCGAAAGAAACTTTCTACCTTAGACTTCGCTCTATTTAATTTGTCAATAATTGTATTATAGACTTTCATTGATCATTGCGACTCTAAAAGATTGCCATCGGTATCAATTTCGTTGGAAATATATCGTAGGTTCGAACGCTTTCTTGATTGCTATATGCTCGACTTGACGTTGAAAACGTGAAAACTTTAATAACAATGACTGCTCGAGCGTTGATATTTTATTACTTTCGATAGAAAATACGAGATAACTATACAAATGACGTGGACTTTGTACGTGGCTATGTACGTAGGTGTACATATATTTTTTGCCTCGAATAGAAGTATTTAAAATTTTATATAGGCAAAAAAAAAAAGAATCATTGCTTATTCATGAATTCATCGAGTAGGAATTTATGCATGGATTGTATGGAGGTTGTGAGATCGTATAAATGTGTAGGCATATCGTGGAAAACGATGCACATTTGTGTGTGTGTGTGTGTGTATATATATAATTGTTTTCTCTCTCGATTTTTTTATTTATTACTTACATGATACGCATAGTAATTCAACGTGGATTAAACGACGAAATTGCGAATACGAATTGTTCGGAAATATCTATAATTTTTTTTTTTTTTCTTATTCTCCATCATCAATGGATGCATATCAACGAGAGGACGTTTCATAGAAATCATTATTTCTAATCTTCGATGCATTCTTCGATAATGCATGATCTCTCCTTTCTTAAAGAAGAAATGCGATCAGACCTACTTCTCTCTCTTTCTTCCCCTCCCTCTCTCTCTCTCTCTCTCTCTATTTTTTTCTCAGCTCTCTTTATTTTCACCATTTCCAGAAATTCTTGGAATAAAAGGCGACAAAAAGAAATCGTACTCGTCGCGGTGGCGAGTCGCGACAGCAGGTGGTAATGCCTGGCGTCATGAGTTTACCGATTGAAGGAAACGCGGCAGGCATGTTCACGAGACAAATCGGGTGGGAAAAGAGAAAGCGGGTCAAAGAGGCCGCCGCCGCCGCCACGACGACGAATGACGGTGGTGGCAAACGGCCAACTTCGGCCTCCTCATCTTCGATTCGTTTGGTGCGCTTCTTCTCCCTCTCTTCGTCTGCTTTCAACCATGAACTCTTCTCTCTCTCTCTCTCTCTCTCTCTCTATCTCTCTCACTCATTTTCTTTCTCTCCTTTTCTCCTTCTCTTTCGAATCGTAATTTCATTATTCACCAAGAGCGATCGTAGTCTCGTTTTTTCTTTTTTCTTTTTTTTCCAGTTCTTTTCGTATCCCTGACAAAGCAAAATTATATCTTCAATATATTTTTCTGAATGTTTTCCTCGAATCGAAAGCGTCACTTAAATCACTTCTCAGTAGAGGGTTAGATAAAATTTTTCATATAAATATTATCAATGGTTTAGACGTTTCAAGAAATTTTGCGTAACAGGGTTCGTCTTTATCCGTTCCATAATTAATGTTGCATAATTAATAGTTTATTGAACTAGTAAGACGTTCGTTGAATATATAGAAGCTCATAGAAAGATATATATGTATATATATATATAAATATATATACACATAGAATTTGTTAGATAACACTCTTTGTTAGGATATAATTACAATATGTAACATAACAGGGTCCTACTATTTATGTATATATTATAATTCTATTTATGTTGTTTGCACGAATTAAATATAAATTAGTCTTACTTATGGAAATTCATTTGGCAGTTAATTATTCATGATCATGTTCGAAAGTTAAAACGATTAGCACCGGCAAGTAGCTAGATATTCTTCTTTAAATATAAGAGAAGCGTCGTTAACCTGTTGAACATCGGAGGAGAGAAAAGTAGAGAGTAAGACCAACGGCATTGGTCCGCGCTGCTTTCATTCCTACTTGGAAGCTGCTACAGTGGAAAAAATATTAAGCCGAGCATCGAATGGTTACCATAAACGTATTCTCCATAACCATAACCGGCAAAAATGACGATTTAAGTCATTTTGAAATCCCCGATCGTGATAATAATTCTTGATTCAGAGAGTCATTCCGAATGAAAGCGTAATCGTGATCCAAATCATTTCTTATCGAGTTTATCTCACGTTTGGGGAAATTTTGTATTTCTTTAAAAGTAAAAAATTCAAACGATCGTTGGAAAAGAAAACTCATCGTGATAAATATATTCGATCGATCGTAATACAAACATACGATCGCTCGATATGAATCGCTTATTGATCTACCTGTCGTTCTCTTTCTTTGTTTTTATTTTTTATTTTTATTTATTTTTTTTTTTTTATTTTGACAAATCCACGATAATGTCAAAAAATGCGTAGCGATGTTCGCGAAACTGTCCTACAAATTTGGAGAATCGGGGACCGGTTTAAACCGGTCCATCCTCTTACTTATAACGGAAACCGTAATATTCCAAAAGTCATAACGGGAATCAAAGGCAGTACTCGCGATGAGTTGGGTCGAAACGGTCTTACTCAAAATGTAGGTAAAGGTTATAAGCTCTTTCGAAGCTTTCTCATGGATGTTAATTTATCGGCTACGTTAAAGTCATTTTCTAGATTCGCGAGTTATCCAGGAAGGCAAACTTTAAAGGATGAATCGATTGGTATGGTAGCATTCCTTTTCATCCACCTACTTCACATTTTTATTATCCTCCTCCCCACACACATCTTCTTCTTGTATCGATTAATTTATGAAAAAGAAAAAAAAAAGTATTTGTTAAAGTATCGTTCGCGATACGTGGAAGATATTTTTTCTAAATAATTTCTCACTGAATAGAGAGAAAACAAAAAGAAGAAAATTGATAGTATCACGTTGTTCTCGAGTTATCATTTATGTGTTTGATAATACGATAAAGGAGCATGAAAAAATGTGATCATTATTTAAACTTCATGAAACGAACGAACGGAGAAGACTGATTGAAAAAAGTCATTTAATTGCGATGTATTAAATGCTTCACGCATCGTCCATACGTTTAATCGTCCGTACACGCTAGCAGCAACGCGTTTCTCATTTAACTTCCTAGTAATCTAGCTTTCGAGCGAATGAAGTATGCAAGTAATTGGAAAAGATTCTTACGCGTCGGCAGTGCGTGACTTTACGTTTAGATATAGGAGGTAGTGCCTAGACGTAGAGTTCGGTAAATAAAATTCTATTTAGTAAGAGATAGTCTAGACGAAGAAAAAGTGAAAGGCTCCTGCGAGCCGAAAAAACTCCTCGTCGTTTCTTCTTTTTTTTTTTTTTTATCGTTAAGTGATATCATTGCGTAGAGTGTATTTCGTTTATTTATCCCTCAATATTATAATGATATAAAAGAGAGAAATATAAAAGAGTTATATCGGGAGATAACGTATATCTAATTATTTAATTTTAAGCGATGTACCAAGAAAATCGTTTACTGATTAATTGGAATAATACAAGTGGCAAGACAATGCATTTGTATTATTATTCGATTGCATAATAAATAGTAGGGAAAGCAATGAAAGGACTTGGAGGAAGGGTAAGATAACAATAGTTACCATTATTTCTTTAATACTTATGACTTTATTAATAACTTAACATAGATTAATTGTACGTGTACAATATATTATTAACAATACATATATATATATATATATATATATATATATATACACATACATTATACGTAAATTATAAACATTTATCAATGTTGTGAATGAAGAAACCAAGACTCTTTCGTACTTCGAGAATTTTTTAAAATCGAAGTTAAATTCGTGACTATGTGCGCTTATAAGTTTTAGAAAGGAAATTGAATTGGAGTGACATAATCCAGAAAAATATCGATCGTCGATTATATCGATTTATCATTTTGCGTTATTTGAGTTACTTCATAGTAAAAGCAGGACGCACTCTCTAACGTCGGATTAATCATAATAAAAAAAAAAAAAAGAGAATGAACAGTAGCGAGAAGACAGTTTCACTCGATGTAAATTAATCTTAATATGATGATGCGTTCGCATTTTTCGAAAAATCGTGAAAATAAGTTCTTGGTGAATAATTATTTCGGTACAATAAATGGAGACGATACGACTCCTTGTGGTAAATTTACTCTCAGCTGTATCAAATGGTCTGTTTAAGTCGGGGAATCGATCGAAGAAGGTAAACATTTCTCGAGATATTTTTACTTATTAATAATCGAACAAAACGTCGATGGTCGAACACTGAGAAGTCTACGCAGAAATAGCATTTGTCCTCGACATATGAAGATAGTAATGCGTATTCGTGTCACGTAACATAGAACCACGCGTGCAGACACTCGGAGATGTCGATTTGATCGAACTATTCGAAAATCCTGGTATGTTTCGATATATTTTTAGTTTTATTTGCTGGTTATCACGAAAATTCTTTTTATTTGTACTCTTTAACATTCCGAATTCGAACTTATGCGATTAAGAAATGTGTATGAAAAGAATTAATTGAAAGCGTTCAAAGAAATAAAATGAAACATTAGATGACAAGAAGTAATATTTATATCATTTGTCATTTTATCATGTTCATATCATTAATGAATACGCATATTGATAGCAAGATAATAAATTGTTAATTATCGTAAGTACAGTGAAAATCAATTAAATCGGACAAAGCATATATATATATATATATATATATATATATATATATATATATGAATATTTGTCGAATTATTACGAGACGCATATTTTTATGCGCTTTTATTTCGTATTATTTTAATTTAATTCATTTTCCCAAATGCTCTGCATTATTTAATAATCCATTATTCATAATATTTTGTTAAAATATTTTTGTTAAAATAATTTTTCATCCTACGCATTTTGTTTCATTATATTTTACTTATTTATAATACTGAGAAGCAATGTAAATTCATTTATTTCCAATGTTTTTATCGAAGCGTACATTCAAATACGTAGGGGTAACCTTTGTTTTCTTTTTTCTTATTTTGCAGAAAACTCGTGATATTAATTGGGCCGAACGTAGGGGACGCAGTAAAAGCTTGTTTCTCGATTTTTATAGAGAACCTTCAGTTTCCTTTTGAAGTCATAAAACGTTCGCGAGAAGATGAAGCTTCATTGAATCCGGCTTTAGGAATTGCTGGCGTACACATTGAAAATCAATTCGATATGATAGCACGGGTATTAGATCCTAGATATTTTTATCAGTCGTCGAAACGTTTAAAACGATCGATCCCTGATCTGAATCATATGGCAATTGAACATTATATACGATATTATATAAAGCAAATACTTTTAACATATTTAACATTACTTAACAATATTTACAAAGAAGATAGAAAAGGTAAAACATAAAGAAGTGATTCTATCTGGTATGAGAGGGAAGATAAAGCTCTTGATATAACTACATTACCTACATTAGATTGCTTTATATCAATTTAATCCTTACGGTCCTGATTGTATCGAACTTCAAAGGATATTTCTTTTGAGATTTCACCATTCCGTAATATTCGTTTCGATCGAAAGATCTCTCACGTTCCATCGATATACAGGTCGAACCTCCAGGGAGACTTTTGACCTCGTTGCAAAATCGTGAGTATACTTACTTTTCCTTCCTTCCTTCCTTCCTTCCTTCCTTCCTTCCTTCCTTCCTTCCACCTTTTCCCTTCTTCCGTTCTATTTTCTTCGACTTCTTTAGCCATTTCTCGAAACCGTAGAAAGGGTCTTTCTTATCGTCGATTATTTCGAGGATGACGCAAATAGAATACGTTTTTCTCGAATTTCTCAGATCTCCTTTCTCGAAGGAAAAAATCTCGTGGGTTCCCACATAACCCAGTCGCGAAAGTTCTCCTACCGATAGGACACAGGTGCGCTCGAACGCCCCTCGTACACACAGCGGAACATAAAGGGAGAAAGAGAGAGAGAGAGAGAGAGAGAGAGAGAGAGAGAGAGAGAGAGAGAGAGAGAGAGAGAGAGAGAGAGAGAGAGAAGACTTACACACGCGCGTACTTGTAGCCGTGTTATTACGCAAATGACAGAGCGTTCCGCATAGACCTATTACAACTAGAACTCCCTCTCTTCCTCCTCTCTTTCCCTCCTTACTTCTCATCTTCCTTTTTGTCTTTCTCCCTGTCTCTGTTTCCGTGCCTCCCTTTCTATTTCTCGCTAAACGAAATGTGCTAACAGCTACCGTACCCACCTTCGCTCTCCCGCTAATCATCGAGTACTGTTGAGACTTTTTCTATTCTCTTTCTTTCTCTATTTCTTTTTGTTGAAGAACGTATTGATTTAGGTCTCTCGCAAAGAACTCGCTCGGACGTATTTTATCGCATGAGTTTACAATTCGACCGTAAAATTACGTAGGAGATTGCAGTAAGGAGCATTCTGCATTTGAAATCATTTTTGAAATATTGATAATAATTCTATTGGTTTTCCTTTTTCACGAAATATATATATATATATATATATACCTACGTAATATCTGCGATTTTGTAGTATAATCAACATTACAACAAAATTGCAAGCCAAAGATATTATTTAAGTATTAATTTAATTTTATTAGAGATGTTAGCAAAAGAAGAAAAAAAAAAAAAAGAAAAAAAGAAACGAAAAAATCCTTGACGCGGAAAATTAATTAAAAGAAAGAATATTTGAAGGTTGATCACAAAAGATACCGCGTGTGACCGTGGGAGATCTCGTTTAGTTCTCTACTCGTTAGTCGGCATACCTGGTACTTTGTTCTTTTTTTTTTTTTTTTTCTTTTTTTTCCCCCTAGAGAATCACATGCATCAAGGTAACAATAAAATCCGGTCAGTGGGCGACCCGATCTCCCGTAACATTATCCCAGTTACGGAGAAATCGTTCTCCTCGCGATTCGTCTATGCTACACAGCTGGAGTCATTCTCGTGTAATTAATCGTCGCGATCCTTTGATTCGAACGAGCTAGAAAATCGTATGCGATAATGTCTAAAAGATCATAGATCCTTTTCTTCTTTTTTCTCTCTCTTTCTTTCTTTTTTTTTTTTTTTTCTTTATACGATATAATACATTATCTCTGATATTAACATTCGAGATAAGCGTGTAGATATATCGTTGTAAATGAATCTTGTTTAAAAGTGCCGTAATTCGTGTTACGGAGTGTAAACTTGGAGAAATCTAAAATCGATCGGGTTGTCCACGATTAAAATTAATGATGCAAAATATGGAACAACGGCGAAGGTTGCGTCTCGATTAATTTAAGACTTTTGCTCATTTGCCACTGGATTAATCTTAATTGCGAAACTTAATAACTCGAGTAAAATTATTCCTTTTTATTTGACTCTTGGCTTTAAGTGTCACTTCATTTCAAACGCAAGGATATAAAGTGAAATATACGTGATGGATAGCAACGACCGAATGACGCGAATGAGAAAAACGTTCAATATTTTAATTTTCGTGCTTTTACGGAATTCGTTCGATTCGTAGTTTTATACGGTACACGATCTAATCGATTTTAATATCTATAAAATTCCTTGTATAATTGTCAACGACATTTATGCTTTTTTATTCACGAAATTGCATCCTTATTGTCGGAAACTCGAACGACCGAATGATATTTCGTTAATTAAATATCCAAAATTAATAATACTTTATAGAATGTCTCGCGAGGAAGAATATTTCATACGTACGAAGATATATCGTTTATTATTCGAATTTATTTTAATATTGTTAGATCATTACGATGATTACGAACATTTGGAATAATATATATATACACATAATAAGGGATCTTAATAAAGAAGGACTTTATTTACAGACACATTTATACGCCTCTTTACGTAGCCAGGAATACACGATGACTGAGTATCAAACGATTTCTAAGCAGTATTCTTGCTTCGTAACCAGCTGGTGCACGTAACTGCAAATTGGAAGTCCCGCTATGCTCTGCAGAAACGAGACTTTTTTTTATCATATAACGTTTACTTGCTTGCCGATCTGTTCGCAAACGAAAACTTCAAATTTGATATTAGAATGTTTTTATTTCCTTTATTTTTTTTTTTTTTTTTTTTTATTACGGATTCAAATATCGATCTTTCTTTCGCTCGTCGCGTTCTAATAAATCTTTGTTCGATTATTTCATACTTCTCGCAACATTAGACTTGAAATGCAAATTTGCCGAAATGCATATTTATAACCCATAGAAAAAAGTGGTCGCATAGCTATGCAAAACATTAAACGGTCACGGTACGTCTTATGTATACCTCCTTGTTACAATCTTTTTTTTCTTTTCTCCCCCCAGTGAAAGCAATTTTATATAAAATCATATTCTTCTTCACATACTTTTAAAAATATTTTCTATTATTTCTCATGGATGATGTTACGAACGAAATAGAAAGTATTTATGCAGGAAATGAATAACCTGGTTGTTAACTCCTCGCAAAGAGCTAAAAGTAAGAAAAATACATTTTTCATTACGTCGAGCAAGTTATTTACATTTAATACTATCATTAATCATTCTCCTCTCTTATAACGCCTTCAACTTATCATGTAGTTATATCATCTGAACAATTTACAATTAATAATCTTCATTATTTTTCAATCAAAATTATTTGATATATATATATATATATATATATATATATATATATATATATATATATAAATATATATCATATGTATGTATGTATATATGTATATATTGACGTTCTCAACGCCAATGATTTAAAACGAACTGAAAATAAACAACTTCGATGCCGAAATGAAATTCTTTGTTATATATCACATGACAAGATTTCAATCCGTTATCGCGTTATCAAACAGAAAAAGTAAAAGGAAAAGTTATTAAGCTTCGTCGTATGTAGTAAACGAATACGAAGTTATATACCTATTCGTTGGATATATACATATGTATGATTAAAACGAAGCAAGTAGCGAGCCTATGCAATGTTGAGGACAGCTCGAAATGTGTGTGCAGTTCAATAGAATCGACGAACTGTAAAGAGTATTCGACCGTTCATGATTACTGAAAAAATGGTGGTAGGAGTTTAGCAAAGCTTCGATTAACGGAAAATACAGAAATATTAAGTTAATTTTTCGAGAGTAACGATGAACGATATTTTTTACTTTTATTTATCGTAAATTTTCTTAACGCTTACATAATTTTGATTAAAAACGATGAAAAATCAAAACAGGAACGATCGATCTACTTGACGTTTATTAATAGATTAATTGTTCTTATTATTCGCTTTGTTTTAATGCAAAGCCTTATTCTTATCATACATACGATTCGAAAGGGAATATAAAAGGAACTAAGATAGATAGTAGGTATACGAAGAAGAAGGGACCAAACGATGTCATATCTTAAATATCTTTGACAAGATAAAAAATACTAAAGTTTATCTCCCCTATGTATTTATTTATTCCTCATGTATTTCGCTTTGCTGATCATGAAAATAATAGGACCTAAGCTTTTAGTGTATATATATATATATATCCTATTAGATCCTATTATTTTCATGATCATGTATCATATCATTATATGACATGTATACATATACACTAAAAGTTTGTATATAATAGGTATAACTGTAATATAATCGGCTTGGTTAGAACACGTTAAAATATTCAGCTTGTCCATGCGA
The DNA here is from genome assembly GCA_911387685.1 of Dolichovespula media. NCBI lineage: Eukaryota > Metazoa > Arthropoda > Insecta > Hymenoptera > Vespidae > Dolichovespula > Dolichovespula media. The sequence continues at coordinate 6,821,285 of OU426856.1, read as the reverse complement.
TTTTATCGCGAAAACCGTTAGTTGTCCGCTTATGAAAGTTGTAACATAAAAAATGCATCGCTCGAAAAGCGCTAACATTCACGAAACCTACATCGCATTTCACAGAGTCATGGAGTCGTATACAGAATTGCGAAAATTAACGAAGCTACTCGTATTACGCGATATTCTTGCGATTATTCAGAGCGGAGAGAAAGAGAAACGAAAATTCATTGTCGTTAAGTATAGTATGTGCTATAGTTGTCCGGTTAAACGAAATCATAATTTTCGAAAGTAAAGACAATAAACTAAAGCGAAATCGATGCGATTGAAAGTAATAGTACGATGTTTATTTAAAAAAAAAAAGATGTCCTTTAATACCTACTTACAAATTTCTCGTGAGAAATACTTATTTATCATTAATATTTATTTGAATAAAAAAGATGAGACATAATATGAAAAGATCTGACAAGTGCATATAATTCGATACTATCGATCGATTGTTGCTGATTAAATTTTTTGTACATTTACAAGGAGTTTAACATTTTCTTTATCTTTTTGATGAATCAAAAGTTTTTACGAATCTCTTCTATTATTCTTTTTTGTTAATTAACCAAGAATTTATATCAGAACGAACGTTTTATTTTTTTCTTTTTCTTTTTTACGTTAACAAAAAATATTGATTCCCTTTTGCCGCTCTATTTTATTCCTTTCTTTCGCTTGGCTCCTAAGGAATTATCATCACGATGGCTCTTTTTATCTGTTTCTTTTATCTGAATGTACAATTTATAGCAATGGATTGAGCGATATTGTTTGAACGTCCTTTTATTCATTGTCCTCGATATCTATCCAATTTCCGATATTTCATAATAACCAAACCTTCAGTAAAAGATTTAGGTCTTACATTACATAGTGGATAATAGATATAACTAAATTTCATATATATGTATATTAGAGAAAGAAATCGATATTTTATTTTATATTGCTAGATACCGTAACTATTTTTATCAAGTCGTGGATTAATATCGAAGAAAAAAAGAAGAAGAAATTAAAGTAAGAGGAAAAAAGAATTTTATCTAAGATTATTGGATCTTTTTTTAAAATCAAATTTTTTTTTATTTCTCGATCATTGCAATCGTCCTTTCTCGTTCTAGACGTTAAATTAACTCTCATATTTCGTTTAAGTTCAGTAGGATTGAGAGAAAAAAGAAAAAAAAAAAAAAAAAGAAAAGAAAGAAAAGAAACCCTTTGCTGCAAAATTTTACAACATCCATCAAATTATCGCGGATGCGTATCTTTAAAATTAAAAGTTGGGCTTGAATTTTAACGACATTGGAAAATCAAATAAAGTCGCAGTTGCAGTTAATCCCTTTCAATGGATTTATCAGGAGGCGCTATTAATTAAACGATAAAGCATGTCAGGGACGCAATCGCTCTCTACGATGTTTGCATTCGATTTTTATTTTTTCTTTTCTTTCTTTTTTTTTTCCCCCTTTGTCTTTTATCGTTAATACGTCGATCCGTTTTCGTTTTCAGGCTTACAAGGCAAAGGAAGAGGGTAAGGTCGTGGTTTACACTACCTCATCTGGTATCGTCAGATTAACGTTCTACAATTGCATGAAGGTAAAGCAAATTTTGAACACGCACATGGTGAAATACGAGGAAAAAGATCTCTTTCGTAGCGCTGAACTTCAAACAGAGTTGAGAGATCGAATAGGTTGCACAGCGATTCAGGTGCCACAACTTTTCGTCGGTGGACAGTACATTGGAGTGAGTTTTAAAAATTTTCATAATAATCGTTCATATGTATATCAAATAATTTTATAATTATTTGCCTGAAATCATCTAATCGTATTATTCCCGATGATAGAAACAAACTAAAAACTGGCTCATCCTCGTTAAGTTTATTTCTGATAATACGTGACTATCCACGTGAGTTTCTTAAAACGTATTTTATACAATCCGAAGATCGATAAAGATGTAATTTGATGAGTTTACCCAACACACTTATATACTAACCATACTTCAATATTAGCCTTCACTATCAGCGATTCCTTCGATGATATCTTTCAAGCTTAATTTATTCGTTTCACGTTTCATTACTTTTTCGATGGCCTTCGTATCGAGAAAAGGAGGAAAAAAAAATTGACGTTAAAATAGTAGATAAAAAAGAATGTGGAGGTTATATGATTAAAAATATTGTTTCATCAAATAAGAAGTTTCAAACAAAAGATACGTTATGTGAAGTAATATCAAACGCTGGTGAAATTATCGGTTTTCCCACGTTCTTGCATTCATTGGTGAAATATAACTTAGGAGAATAATAGCCGGGATATTAATTCAAATGGACATTAGAGATTCTCGAAACTTTTATTCGATTATGTTTTCTCATCGTTTATTTCCACTCTTTCGAAACGTATTTTCCTTCTCCGTTCGATAAAAATCATTATCCTCGTGCGTCAGTTCTTCACGTGTTTACTATGACATCAACAATTATATCTATCTTATTCTAATTCGATCTTCAGATTTTCTACGTCGGTCATAGGCTATTTTGATCGTAACGCTCATCGTTACAACACAAGCCATTGAATTTTAATCCTTTTGAACAATTTTTGAATTTTAATTTTTCAATTTTTCTCCTTTTTTTTTTCGACAGTACTTATCTCTTCGCTTGTGCTTCGAGATATGTATTAAAAAAAAAAAAAAAACGAATGAAACCGTTACGTAATTTTGTTAATATTTATAAAACAATAGGAATGTTTTATGAAAAGTTCAATGAAAATTTTAGATTTGATTGTACAGAACGAGTGTCGAACGAGTAAACGAATCGATTGATTTCGACGAACCAAGCGTAAACGTTCAACGTGACCGTAATTCCAGAATAAAATAATAAGATATCTGCTTGATATCGATCGATAATTTGTTCTTGGCATGCAGTAGGGGGTAAGTACTTAGATAATGACGCTATCGAGTGTTTATCAATGATCGTTCGTCGGACTGCGTTCGACATTCTTTACGCATCTTCCTGTCGCATCTTGCCTGTCAAGATATCCTATATTATTAATTATCTCGATCTGACAATTTCGAGAAATTTTACGATTCAATTAATCTTTATAAGACAGATAGAACCCGTTCTATCCAAGAAAAATAACGAGCATTGATTTAAGGATAAAAATTACCTCGACTTCTTCATTTCTTTTTTTTTCTTTTATCGTCAAATATCGACAATTTTCATGGCGAACGAATCGATGTTTTCAAGAAAAGAAAAAAAAAAGAAAGAAAAAATAAATAACAAGCCACGTTTGTTTCAGGAATGCAAAAAACCAATCTCAATAAAAAGAGGAAAAGTGTAGGTAATTAAAGAATTCGATTGATTCTTAATAAATATTTTCATCAATGTAATTATCTTTCTTTTATGGGATATTTTCTGATGCTACTTAAGATGTCGCGAGTTTCGAATGAATTTTCAAAGAGCCAACTCTAGACTCGCGTGAACGGCAAGGCCGATCCCGCGTTACGCAATTGTGAATATTCGACATCGTGAAAGTTGAGAGAGAGAGAGAGAGAGAGAGAGAGAGACCGACGTGAAATGTCAAAGATAAGCGACTACTCGTTCATCGTGCCACACTCACCATCGTGATCGAAGCGAGTTCAAAGAGATATCGAGGCCGAAATCTAACACAAGAGAACCTTTCATATTGGCTACTTCAATATTTTTCAGACTTATAAATTTTTTATTGAAGAGACGAATATATTAAAAACGTGCCAGAGAAATTATTGGCATGATTGAAAACGATGGAAACTCGTTATGGATCGAAATAAAACTTCTCACTTTTTTTTTTTTTCTAAAGAAATTAAACATAAAATTTGTCAGAAGCATTGATCGACGATTGGCTAAATCTTTTTTTACCGAAAGATCGGTTTGCGATCAACTTTCAATGGCTATGTAATCTCGTATAATTTTTTCCCAAATTTCTTTTTTTTTTTGTTTTACCGTTCAGTCAATATATTTTGCGGCGATCGTTCAAAAGTAAAAGTTAAAGTAGTTATAAGATAAAATGATATAAATGTTTAGGCAACATTACCAACACTTTCGGCTTAGAATCTACATCTCTATACGATGAAAGTTTTGTATTCTGTTAGATGACTTGGAACGTGCCGTATTGCTCGCGTGCAAGCCGTCGTTCCTTTTCCAACTTAATCTCCAGATGTTTTGCCAGTTAAAGTGACTTTGGAATTTACTTTGTCAGTGTCGAATTTGTTTCAAGTCATTTGTCGTCAACTCTTTTGTGTTGCCATACGTCCGACGCCGTTTGATAAAATATCAAACGATGAACGAATGCACTTTCGTTTATTATCTTTCTTTAAAAACGTTTAAAAATTAACAAGTAAATGCCAATAATTATTTTTAATCTAATATACAACGTCTCGATGATTTTATATTTCTGTAAAGTGATAAAGAGACGGAAAGAGAGAAAATAGAGAGAGAGAGAGAATGAGAGAGAGAGAGAAAGAGAGAGATAAATTGTTGACAATAATATTTCATGATTTTATCCGTTGAAGTTATCATTATCAAGGTAAAAACATTATAATTTATTAAACTAAACGCACCGAAAGAGATCCCATCCCATGATATTTTACTTTTCTATTAATAAATCATTCATAATCCGACGGAAATCGTGGCATAAATTTTGATTAAGTCCCGACAGTCAGTTCTTTTTTCGAGCATTAATTTTTTAGAAAGCCACGTCACGCTAAACGAATATATAAGAATTCGCGGGTAGATTCTTCCAACGCCGGGAACGTGTCTCTCTTAACACGCTCGAGGGTTATTATCTAACTTTTCCAAGCTTCTCTGTGTTCTTCGAAAGGAACGTTCCGTGCACTTAAACCTAATTGTAATCCATGCTCGCTAAAACTAGAGTACCGTTACGAGAACTTTTCAAGTGTGAAAACCGAAGAAAAGCTTTCTTCAACTTTGGCGATAATTTTATTCTTGTAAAAATTACTTACAGGATACAGATCGAAGGAAGCTTGTTTTTCGTCGAATTTTTATCTTAGTTTTTATCCTTGGAAGAAATTATAACTAAATCAATCAAAATAATTAAAATATTCCGATGGAAGATAATGGAAGAATTTATTAATATCTTCAAATCCTCTTTTTTACTTTTCTTATTTTTTTTTTTTTTTTTTTTTTTTATCTATTCTTAATCATTCACAAATAAATCGTGAAACTGTTACTCCATACGAGAAAATCTCTGTCGTCGTAGATTATTTATTAAGCCGAATTAAACTCTAACAATTATTCAAACATTATCATGCGATAATGTGTATACATTAGTTTGCTTCTATAAATACGACGACGTTGCAGATTTAATTATAACATCACAGATTGTTACAACTATGTCGTTCCAATTAAATGAAATGTTCTAATCAAGATCTTCATAATTGACTCTGATCGATAACATTCGTTCTCAAACACAACGGAGAGACTTTAATTGTGTTAATGTTGTTAGACTCAGGTAACTCATAAAATAAAAATGATGCGCGTGTTAATGAAACAGACACGTAAAAAGAAAATTGAAAATTTGTCCTTTGTACTTCGAATCGTAAAAAAAGCTGTAATTCTACTATTCTATTTTCTACGTAATTTCTTTTTCCGAAGCTTTCAGAAAGTTTTTATTTGAAATACCGTTGATGAAACGGAGGATAATCTAGAATGGAATGAAAAATATGGAAAAGAACAGTCTAGGTGAGATTAAAAGGGAAAACAGAGAATTTCTAATAAATGAACTGTGTCTACGGTTCGGTGTCGATAATCTCATGAAACTCTGATGTTACTGGGGAGAACAAGATTAAAGCAAAAGGGGAAAGGAATAGATAAATAAGGCTTTAAAAATTTAAGAGGATGGCATGTTCGGGGTTGGGTTGACAACAAGAAAATTAGAAAGGGTATGCATAAAGCAGGGACGTTAAAATTATTCGGGAAGGAAATTTTGCACGCACACGCACACGCACACGCACACGCACACGCACGATGTAGTTAGCCATAGAAATCAAATAAAAAGTTGAAGATATTGTATAATCAAATTTACACTGACTCTTTCTCCATTTGAATTTATTTACATAACAAATTAATAATTACAATTCAAAGGATAGATCGTATAACACGCAACAAAGATTAAATTATGTATGTGTGTAACGTATACAACGGTACAAGATACATCTTAATCATGTCGTAAAATAGAACGCGCGCGCGCGCGCGCGCGTGTGTGTGTGTGTGTGTGTATAAGTAGAAAATTCAAAATGACACTCATCAAATATTCACCTTTAAACCTTTTACTTTACAGTAGAAAGTTTTCACCAAGTATGAAATTCTAGTATAGAGACACAGAGTTATTAGTTGAAGATTGTAAATAGAATAAGGTTTATTATATATGTATGTACGTAAAAAGATAACTCAGTCATTAGTCAGTCAGTCTAGTTGGTTTTCGTACGATATTCATAAGCAACTTCGATGTCTGCTTTGATCCAGATACGACTCCGATTGGATTCAAAGGAGTAAATGAAACAAAAGAAAAAGTCAATGATAGTCAGGTTCGATCTTCTCTTCGGGCACGAGAATAGGAAAAAGATAGATAAAGATAGACAGATAGATAGATAGATGGATAGATAGATAGATAGATAGAGAGAGAGAGAGAGAGAGAGAGAGAGAGAAAGAGAGAGGGGAATAGAAGGTGGACTTGTTTTGTCTCTCTTGGATGTTCGTTCATGTATTGGTACTCTGGATGTGGCCAATCGCGAGAGTTGTCGGGAGAGTAGATATACGAGTAAGTGAAATGTCAAGCTATTCGATCCAAGGCCATTGCGGAAAGGAGACGAAGAGAGCAAAAGAAAAATAGAGAGAGAGAGAGAGAGAGAGAGAGAGAGAGAGAGAGAGAGGTTCACTCATTTGCGTCTGTGTCGACTCGATCGGTTGTCCTCCTGGTGTAAACGTGTACATACACACATACGTACATAAATATGTACATACTAAATCCGGCCAGCATTCCTATCTAACAACGTCATACAATCATTTAAACACGACGAAGAAACATAGATGATATTTTTCGTCCTTCGAGGGATCTCTTTGAAGAATCAAAAATGATCCATTCAAATAGAGTCAATAAATGCGAACGAGTAGATTGGGTTGAACGTATCGAAAAGAGCGGAGCAAGTCTATCGTGATCCTTGACAAAACACTTTTCACAGGTTGGTGAAAGGTGTTTCCTTAGTTCGTGATTCGCAATAAAATCGTTTCCTTCGCTGTAACGTCCTATCAAGGAGAAATTCTTTCCTACGTTCTTGCCTTCCTGTAAACGATACGATAACTCCTTTGAACACAACACCTTGCTATTTCCAATGAAACGAGTTTAAGATTAATAAAGTTGAGCGTATAAATTCGAGAACGAGAGGGTAAAAGGGGGAAAGAATGGAAACGTAATGGTCGTTCTTTGTGTTTAACTATCGTCAAATAAAATCATTAAGTAACAATATTTCTATTTCAACAAGAAATGTGAATTCGAAAAAGAATTCAATATAAGAAAAAAAAAAAAATCGATAAATAGAAAATAAATCGTCGACGTAATATTCATATTTTTATTTTACAAGTTGTTTTCATATCGTTCATTTAACGCTCCCGTTTCGTATTATCTTATTGATGTTGTTAATTCTCTTCCTCGATGTTTTTCTTCTTTTTTTCCTTTTTTTCTTTTTTTCAGGATGCTGACACCGTCGAACGGCTCAACGAATCCGGAGAATTACGTCGGATGCTTAAACCTTACCAGGTAATTCAAGATAAGAGCTTGCTCGAAACAAATGGCGAAAAGAGATGAATAACCATCTAACTAATTCACTATACCTATCTAATTATCTGTTTCCTGAATCGTCTCCCCCCTTATTAACATGGACGAATCATTCATTTTCCTTCCTTGCTATTTTTGTTTTGTTTTATTTCCTTATAACGAAAGAATATTAAAAGAAGTTAGTTCCTAAACAATTTTCAATTCTTTTTCGAGATTTGCGCGAGATCTTTCGATATTACGTAATCAACAAAAATTTTTTCAACTTCAAGAAAGAATACTCCCTGAGACAATATTTCAAAATAAATTAAAAACGTTATTACGTATTGAGTTATTCTTTTGAAATGGAATACAATAGAAGAATGAGATGGAAATTTACGAGAAAGAAAGGAGAGATAGAGATAGATAGATAGAGAGAGAGAGAGAGAGAGAGAGAGAGAGAGAGAGAGTGAGAGAGGGTTGGGAGAAAGAAAGAAAGAGAGAGAAGTTAACGCCGGTAAATTTGGCGAAAGTTTCGCACTCTTTCTTATTCAACGAAAGGTCTTCGAGAAAGTTTCATATTTGCATCGATGGAAATAGTAGTCGAACGCGGAATCGTAACGTCATTACAACACAAAAAGAAATATAGAAAAGGACAAACGTATGACTAGTGCACGATCGAAGGGATGACATTTTACGAAGGAAAAAACCATCGTAACGAGAACCTTTGACACCTATTTTTATCGATGCGAAGGATATTTTTCTTTATGAAATATACCTCGTTATTTTCCTCGAAAGAGATCAAAATATCTATTTCATCTTTCCAATTTTTCTCTTTTGCCTTTTTTCTTTTTTCTTTCTTTTTTTTTTTTTTTCTTTTTCTTTAAATCTCTTGGAATTGCAAAAAGGCGACATATAAAGGTCGACGTAACGAACGAAAGAAAAGGAAAAAAAAAGAGAAGAGAATCGTCGAATCATTTCTCTTTTACGACGACAGTGAAAGTGTCGTGCAAATACTTTCTAAAGAATCGAACGACCACCGGCATCTACCGATCGCAGTCTTCGACCGCAAACATGTGTTGGTCAAACATATCTCGCTAAAGATGGTGGTAGCATAGAGGAATTATTAGATCCATTCCACTTGCTCTTTTACTTGTTTTCAATTGCTATCGATTTTCATAAGGAAATAAAAAAAAAAAAAGGGAACAGTTTATTAACGATAGTGAAACGGAATTTGAAACTAGTTCTCAAAATTGTCGATAGTCGCGTTTAATATATGAAATTATAAAATGTATAAGAAACAAGAATATATTATATATATATATATATATATATATATATATATATATATATATATATATATATATAAATCGAAATCTCGTTACGTTTCTTATCACGATTTAACGAAATAATCAAAGCTACGTGGAATAATATTAACTCGCTTAGGATGTTTATATGCCTTCCCATAAGAAAGAACTATCCGAAGCAGGTATAACTGGATCGTAAAGAAACCTGTGCGGCAAAACATGTGCAGCTACACCCACACATTCGCATATACGAATACAATCACATAGAGAAGAAATAAAGACAGAAAACGTAGCCATTTCAAAGAACGCAAGGTTGTACCGGTCCTTTCACTTTTATCCGTTGGCTATCTATCCCCCATCCTCCACCCTACTATTTCTTTCTCTTTCATTTTTCAGACTCGCGATCGTAGATTTCGGTGTCGTACACTCGAGACTTTACCTTGCAGCGCGCAAAGGTCGTTTACATCTAAACTCCTCCAATGGAAATCTTTGTTCAGCTTCCAATTTTATTGTCATTGTTAATATTAGACATAGGCAAACATATTTTCAAACCATGTGTCAATCGCAATCCACCTGAAAAAGATATTGCTTGAAATTCGTAAGTACAGTGAAATCGCAAATATTAATTATAACTTTCTTAGATATATATTAGATTTGTTTTCCTTCCTTTTTTCTTTTTCTTTACTTCGTTAACTAACATTTATTTTTATTACTTTTCTTTTCGAATTTAATTAATCTAAAGAGTAAAAAGAGTACAACGTGTGGATAAGTTCTCTTCTTCGTTAATATAGATTTATTATTTCATCCATACCCATACTACATATCCATTTTCTTCCTCCTTTTGCTTCATTAACCAAACGAATACTTTTTGTCCTCGATTCCCTGGCGTCCTCGCTCGCACGATTTAAATCGAAATCCCTTTTGCTATCCCGTCGATCGTAAAACCAGCTTGAATTCCGCGTAAATCGTACTGTCATGCATCGGGAGCTTGATTTTTTGTTTCCTATCCTAAAGCAATAATCATCTCCAAACCAATTTTCTTGCGTTACAGAGCGACGGCGCGTGTCCTTCGTGCCTGTTTTGCGGAAATTATCGACTGCTGGTCTGTCCCGTTTGCAACGGCAGCAAGAGATCCGTTCTGCGCAACGACTTCACCGTTGAATTCGTTGCCTTGAAGTGTATGAACTGTGACGAGACCGGTCTGGTTCCCTGCCAACATTGTTGAGAAACAAAGAGGAAGAATTAAAAGGGATTTTTCCCTTTGGCAGGTCGTCGATGTTCGACGCTTTATCAAGCAACGTACTAACAAGCAACTCTCCGACTATCTTCCCTTTCTCTTTATTTAAAACACGTGGTGCTACGACCAAGTATAATACGTTTCGACGAATAACTCAAAGATAGTGGAAGGATTGGAGGAGAAGAGAATAAAGGAATGAGACAGACAGAGAGAGAGAGAGAGAGAGAGAGAGAGAGAGAGAGATAACGCCGACTAACCGTGTTTCGTGCAGACGCTCGCGATTTGTAACATATCGGTCAATAAATATTGTCTAAATTTTTGTAATCTGCCACACCCGATATCGATTCCTTTCTCTTAATCGTATATAAAACAGCTGGAATTCTCGATGTCACGTGAATACGGGGTATGTATCAATTTGGCTTGGCCAATTATAAATATTTTATTTATATTCCCGAATAAATAAAAAGTCATTACTTTTATTCTAATCGATTGGTTCTTAAGCTTGCCGTCGCAGTGATAAAATGATTTCTTTCTTTTTTCTTTCACGAACATATATGCGTACGTACGTACGTTCATCGATACCTTTAAATACTGATTTCAATTGTTGTCAAAGTGATTTTTAATTAATCCTCGTTATCTTCGGTTTACGAATAACTAACGAAATCGGTGATATAAATGGTGTGCATTATCCATAATAGAAAATCACGTGGTGATTTCTATTCTGTGAAATTAATTTCAATTAGTTCTTCTCTAACGAGTCCTCAAGGGCGTTAAGGTAAGTAGAGCATAACCTAAGTGTCGTGTGGGATATTCGTTGCCACACATTCTGTCTCTTGTGGGCGATTCCGATCGTAAGTATGAAACTAAACGATTATGATTATTATCATTAAAATAATTTTTTTTCTAGCACGAGTAGATAACAGTAACGATTAAAATATATCGTTATTAAATTACGAATACAATCGAGTTATGGACTTCTCTTCTCTTTCTCTTTTTTTTTCCGCATTTTTCTTTCTTTTTTCTTCTTCATTCACTCGATTACATTTTCCTTTTTATTCTTTTTTTTTTTTTAGCATTATATAATATCTTTTATCGCGTTTCAGTTTCCAATATTACAGATAGCACAAGCGTAACCTTCATTCGATCGCAAAATCTTCTTCTAAAACTTTTCTCATGCTCCGATTGGAAGGAAATTTCTGCGTTCCATTGCTCATTTCGATCATTCGAAATGAAACTTTCACGCCTCGCCGGCTATAACGCTCTCTTCGCTCGAGTAGAACCGTAACGAAAGTATTCTTGTTTCTTTGTCGTTAAAATGATTAGATGAAATAGGTCGAAGATCATAAAGAGATTCTTTCAAAGGTAACAATCAATAATCGTTTTACGATCGTTCAAGATCGACCGATCGACGTAGCCATTGTAATTAGCGAAATTGTTTTCACAAATAACTGTTCATTCGAACATGATGTGAACACGTCACTTCGAATCTCGAAAGTAATCGATCTCCTACATGAGATTTTAATTATGGTAATAACGTCCACCACTTGACTATCTTCTCTCTCTCTCTCTCTCTCTCTCTCTCTCTCTCTCTCTCTCTCTTGCTCTCTGTTGCTCTCTGTTGGCGTATTTATGCGATAGGTACGTAATCATGCGACGCACCAACGAAGAAAGCTTTGTTTACGTATGCAACAAGTTAAATCGATAACGTGCTTCTCCTATGCCGTCAGAAGCCTCGACTTCTGTAACCTTGACAGTCTGCGACCTGGCTATCTCAATTATATCGAGCCAGCCATTGCTCCACGCATATGTAAATCTTTTTTTATTCATTAGAAGGAGCTCCTTTAAAGTAGTCACTTTTTCTAGCAATCGATCATCATCCTTTTCTTTTTTTTTTTTTTTTTCATCGAACACTTTGAGACACCGCATCGAAAAATCGAGCGTTCCGAGAATCGATATTAAGCGATAAATAAACTTTGAAAATTACTTTAATTCCGAATACGAGAATGTTAATTTAATGGAAACGAAACGTCGTAAAAGATTTTCTCTTCTATCGAATAAATCGATAACTTGTTTCGATTTACCTCTTGGAACAAGAAAAAAGAAAAACCATACAAATTCGATAGCACGTTCGAGGCAATCTCATTTTCAGGAAATTTACTTCGTTCTTTTTTTTTTATTTCGAACCTCTCTTCATAAAGCAAAGGGTATAGCGTTAATGGAGAATAACACGTCGAGAGTATAGATGCAGATATCGATCGATGTTCGATGTTTACGCATGCACTGTCTCAAAATCTCTTTCCCATTGTTCTATTTTTGATCGATCAAGAATGGAGAATATCTCTCATTAAACAATTTCAAACGCTTCAACTCTCCCGATGTATACGTCAATTCCTACGAAATTTACACTTCGTCGGGATAAAGTTTGAAAATAAGTACAAAGTGGTTATCCGAGTTCATTAACTTGATACTTGATTATCGTTCACCTTTGCAATTTACTCCGATCAGTTTTATTATAGATCCGTGTCTCGTAGTTTTATCATTAAAGATTGGAAAAAAAAAAATAAAAAATAAAAAAGAAACCGGATCCAAGAAAAAATTTCAAAATTTGACCTTGACGGACAATTTAATTTGATAAAAATCCAATCGAATTGTACCACGAATTATATTGTCTTTCTATTACTTATCTTTCTAAAGAATAAACGACATCGTTGATTTCTTAATTGCAACGGTCTGAGGAGGCATCCGTTATACGATCGCGCATGTGTCGACATACGCGCAGTGTCCCCAGGAACACTATCCCAGGTTATATCACCGATATTCCAAGGCAGAAAAAGTTCCCAAGGGAGCCCCGTATTCGCATATAATGAACCCGGATCGATCGATAGCGCGCACGGCCACTGTGCGGACCGTGAAAGCGTAGCACCTGGAAAACTCGACGGAAATCCAGGTGCATGCGTTGCCAGGATGCGTATCTATGCGCCAGGATAACGGGATAAATTCAAACTTTGAAACTTTCAATTATAGTTTGTTGTTTAATTAAATAAAGTCTATTAATATACATACATATATATATATATATATATATATATATATATATATATATATATATATATGTATATGTATGTATGTATGTATGTATGTATGTATGTATGTATGTATGATAGATATGCAAGTCAAAACAAAAATTATAATATTCCAAGCGTAATCTGATTATGTTAAATGTTACGAATAAATATGTAAATTCGATTAACAGGACGAAAGTAAAAATTACAGTAGAAGAAAGGAAAAAGAGAGAAAATTTCTTTTCTCGGAAAGACGTGGGTGGAGCGTGGCTGCCCTATGGGTCGAAGGAGAAGCATCGACCTTGAATGAACCTAGCACGGGTCGATGGAGTCCTTGAAATTTGCACCCTCGTCGTACAGCCTAGGAGTGTGTTTATCCTCCTACTATCGACGAAGATCCTCTATAAAGAAAGAAAGAGAGCGAGCAAGCGAAGAAGTGTGGATAAAAGCAAGAGAGAGAGAGAGAGAGAGAGAGAGAGAGAGAGAAAGAGAAAGAAAGAGAGACAGGAAAATAGAGAGAAAAAGGCACACAGTGATACGATCCAATACTGTATACGAAATAGAGTCGTTTAATACGAAGCAGGATAGGAATCGTTACACTAAAATAGCAAAGCTTTCCTGTTCGTGCGAGGACGTCGCGTGCAACAAGTCTCGCGCCAGCTCTAGGGGAGGATGCCACGTGACTCTTACCCTGGCGAGTCGATATTGACCGGAAACGGGAATCGTCGAAACTTTTGTTCAAATTCCCTTATAAATGTTTTTTTATTTTTTTATTTTTTTTTTCTTTTACTTTTCATCTCGCCTTTTTAATACGGTGTCATTTAGGTATTTAGAAACAAATGTTCGTATATAGATTGCCATCGTTAAATTTTCCATAGAATTATTTTTTTTCTTTACGCATGGCGTTCACATAATAATGGAGGGTAAGAGATAAACTGAGGGCGAGGCGATTAATTTAGAACGGTTGTTTTCGAAACCATTATGAAGGAACGCCCTATGGAAGACGACGGATTATACAAGAATTATTCACGGAACTTTTGCATAAGTAGTGCATTGATCAGAGAAATAGATTTCTCATATAATTTTAACTATACTCCTTCATTCGACAAAAATAAAATATATATATATATATATATATATATATATATATATATATATATATATCTTTAAAAACTAACAGACGTTTTAAACAATTATTTAAGATATAAATGGAGCAACCTTAAATGGTTACACCTTGACCCTTAAACGCATACCTAAGTACTCGTAGGTAACGATAAAGGAATTTCAAGCGAGCGAGTTCTCTTATCTCCTTTCTCCACGTTCTTGCAAACGCTTCTATCTAAGGCACTTTTCTTTAGCGAAAAAATAAATATTTTCTTTTTGTAGTCGTTCGATTTCGTAAAAGCGAGAACTATAAAACTATATTTTAGGTGCCATTAAAGGAAACGGAAAACGATAAATGTCTTTTAATTTTACCTCCATTTTATTTCGTTCGTAATGAGAAGCAACGAAAGTATCGTTAATACTCTGTGAATATTAAAAACGGAGAGACAAGGGTACTAATATTAAAAATTAGAGGTGAATACGTTTCGACCCTTTAAAATTATTTCAGTCTAATCAGGTTTGCGAATTAATATCTATAATGTCACGGAAGGCTTGTTGAAAATGAGACCTGGGAACTAATTATAGACCCTATTACTCTGTTCTTTGTAATTTCCTTAAATTTTACAACATATTTAGCATCGAAAAAAAAAATATATATATTGTAAAAAGATACATAAAGAATATTCGTAAAAAATTAACGCTTATGCTTTCGCGAGCTTTACTTAACGTAATAAAAAAAAAAAAAAAAATCTACCTATGAAGATGAAATTGTAATTTTACAAACATGAATTAATATTGAATGATACGAATAAATCTATCGATATGTAGCTGTATAAATTGATATATATAGAAACATAGCAGATGAAACGAAAAGCAAATAAATAAAAAAATATATATATAATATATAATATATAATATATATATATATATATATATATATATATATATATATATATGGAGAGAGAGAGAGAGAGAGAGAGAGAGAGAGAGAGAGAGAGAGACGAGAAGAGAGAAGAGAGTATAATATTATCAGGCGCGAGTAAGCAGCCGAGACCTTCACCGAGACCCAGTTGGTCGACATTGCCCCTGTGCTATACTTGTCCTACCCCGCCCAAGCAGCTACAGCGGCAGCATCAGCAGCGTCGACGATAGCAGCGTACTCACACAGAGACGCAAGCTAGACACGCATATAGACAGCACTTGGGGAAGAGAAGGATGGAGGAGGTGTAGTAGGTACGTCTGGTGAGCTAGGAGAGAATAAGTGGGAGAGAAAAGGGAGAGGGTAGAGGCAGTACACACAGACACAAATACCCTCCACTAGCATCACCACCACCACTACTACCTACAACTACTAAAAGTAATAGTAGCAGCAGCAGCAGCAGCAGCAGCAGCAGCAGCAGCAGCAGCAGCAGCAGCAGCAGCAGCAGCAGCAGCAGCAGCAACAACAGCACCAGCACCAGCACTAGCACTAGCAGCAGCACTAGCACCAGTACTAGCACCAGCACCAACACCGTCGTTAGTCTACATACTAGCCTGTTCACCCTGGCCTAGGGGTTTGCCTTGCTCTCCTCGTGCTGTTACGACTGTGTCGGGGTTTGGGGGTGTAGACGCAGGCGCGAACGCAGACGGAATATAGGTGGACAAAACGGCGCCGAGCATTCCGTCAAAGCCAGACAGTGCGGCACGATCGAAAGAGAGCGAGAGCGAGACCGTGGAAATAGAATTTCGATCACAAAGAAATATCTCGTCCTTCGGTTTTTCTTATAATACATATCATTTTTGTTTTTTTTTTTTTTTCGACGTCGAGTATTATCACTCGAATATCTCGCGTTGTCAGGATTCTTCCTATTCTTTTCGTGAGAAATGGGAATCGTCAAAACGGCATCCGAGAGTATACTAGAAGAGACAGTCGTACCCAGCGAAGAAGCCAATTATTCCTTGCAAGGACATACCGGTGAGTTACGTTGTTCTTTCTTTTCTTTTCCTTCCTTCTCTCCTTTACTATCTATCGATGTATCTTCAAATGTTACGACGGACTGCCACTTCATTTTCGATTACGCGATGACGATGTTGATTGTCTTTCGATGTCTGTGCTTTAACCACTATTCTGTTCGGCGCGCGAGTGTCTGACCAGCTAACAGGTGTTTGGAGATACAGATATAGCAACAGTGTGCGAAAGACGATCGTCCAAGTTTTACTTTACTTTCATGCACGTGATTGCTTTCTTTCTTTCTTTTTTTTTTTTTTTTCCTTTGTCTTCTTACTTCGCGATCAATTGGTACTCGTCACGTCCATTATGAACGCCTACATGAAAACTACGGAGATCTTTTCGTGAATGCTTTCTTTTTCGTTTATCACAACGACAATACGCGTTATAAAATTGTTATTACTCGTTAACGTACTCGTTTTTATCGCAATAGGAACTAATACGTAAGGATTGTTTCCATCTCGACGACTGTCGTAAACGTAACGTAAAATTCTTCTTTCAAAATTAATCCAATTACCGTAAAACGATTTTTCTAAGAAAAATTATGAAATAGGGAGGAGGATCTCGTCAAAACTTCATTAATTTCCGACACTGAAGGACTTAATGCCTATAAGAATGTGATTATTTTATACACGGATAAGATAATTGAAAATCTTGAAAGATTTCAGTCTGATTATTTGCAACTTTAAATCCCGTTCGATCGGAGGATTGAAAAATCGATAAACGAACATCGAAGTTCTTTCGAAAGGATTATACTCAGTTCGAACGTAAACCATTAGAAGATTACAAATAAGCTTTATATTCAGGGTCAAAAGTACTTAAATCGAAACGATCGTTTTAGTTGGTACCTCGAATACGCTTGCGGTTACGAGCAATGGGGAGGTGGTACGTGGGTATTTATTGATTACGCCCTTGAAACAGCGATTCGTTTTGACGTCCTAGTTAGATGCGTTTAATTAAAGGGAATTAGAGCGATGGGTATAGTATTAACTCTTAGTGAACATTTAACAATAATACAATTTATGATTTTCGATTATTTGAAAATGTACATTTTTATTAAGAATTTATTCGTGTAATATACAACGCATAGAAATATCTGAAAATAAAAGTTTACGCTTCGCGTTTCGATATATTATGAACATTGTTTTCGAAATTTTACGAGAACATTGTGTTTATCGAACTACGTGTTGCATAACTGGGACACTCCTTTCCGATTGGTTTTACAAAACGAGGAATAAAAGAGAAAAAAGAAAAAGAGAGAGAGAGAAGAAAAAAAAACAGAAGGTTGGGATATTAAAAGCGAATGAGAATTTATAAGGCTTTGCGAAAAACGGTGCACGCTAACTTCATATTAAAGACGCAGAACAATGTGGAATCCTCGTCCTTGGCCTCGACTATCGACAGTTCGACATAAAACTTATGCTATGCTCGGAAGACGACGAATTTCAAACATATGCCCTTTCGTGTGCTACTTATTAATAAAATCGATATAAATAGACGGAAGGGACCATGTTTTGAATATAATTAGATACGTTGTCATTTAACTATTTCAGATCTTGCGAGATATTATATCCCGAAGATTTTTCATGGGAAAATAACTCTCCAATGATTATTAATTTGTTAATTATGATAACAAATTTAATTAATTATGATAACGTAATATCACAATTATGATTACAAATTTGTTCATTAACTTGATTAAAAATTACTTAAATAATTTTGTTGTAAACGTATTGATGAGATGACGATTAACGGAATGTTTCCTTAATAATTAATATAAATTATGATTTGATATATCGTACTATATGGGATAAATGATTCCACTTTACGTCACAAGCGTGGATGGATCGAAAATAGGTAAGTCATCCTAAGATCCCCTATCTCTCTTGATATACATTTAAAATTTATTTTTATACATTTTATAAACATGCATAGTAGAAGTTACCTCTCGTAGGATAAACTCGATGCGCCATTGAACTTGCCGTTATATCTCTTTACCAAGAGAAAACTTTCGAAGAACATTGCGAAGTTAGGAGACATATTTTTCTGGACGATAAATTTTAGTCGTATTAAAAAAAAAAAAAAAAAAAAAAAAAAAGAAAAAAAAAGGGGGGAAAAAAATGCTGAACAAGAGCTCTTACCATTTGCGAGAAAAGTAGAAAAAATACTTTCCTTTCGGGATAATAATGATAAAAAGATGAATAATTTCCTATCGATTATTTACAGTACACGTGATAAATGCCAACTTAATCCTATTTATCGATTCTCATTTTAAAGCCCTTCGTCGTACAATAGATATTCGCATTATTGTAAATTTCATTCGAATTGAAATTCCGTATTGGATCGACACAATCAACGAAAAATATAATGCAACGTCAGAATGGTTTATCATTACTATAAATTATGTTTAAGCACTAATGGTATTTTACTATATCGTTTATTTTAAAGTATCGAAGAAATTTTGTAATCATCAACGGAGGATCGACAGGGACGTGTAAACTGTTTTGATATGATATTCGATGGGGTTAAGCGACGATGATTTCAGAATACGGAAGGATATGACAATTAATAGGTCGCATTTAGCGAAGCTTCAATAATCCGTTAACATCCGAACGGATCTCGTTTATGCGGTTTGATCGATTAGTACAGTTCATATCGTGTGGAGTTTAACATTCTTGCATTTATTATGAGCTGCTCAGGAAGTTTGAGGGGGGGGGGGAGGGAGAAACTGATCAAATCGATGTGGAATAGAAAGTCATTCATTATTCAATTCAATGGAATATAAAATATCGACGAGGCAAACGTTGCGTTGACGTCGGTGAAACAAAAAAAAAATAAATAAAAGAAAAAGAAACAAAAAAAAGAAACGAAAAGAGAAACGAAAGTGATAATTCGTCGATGGACTGTTTGAAATGTAGTCAGTAACTTTCACTGTCTCGGCTGATTGGAAGATCTTCTTCTTTTTCGGATCTGTCCTCGTAAATGGAGGATGGCTCTTTGGGCGTCGTAAATGGACAAATGTCGCTGGAGTCGTACCTCTTATCGAGCAAGGACGATGACGACGGGATTCCAACTTTGGAGGTTGCGCTTAGAATTTTTGTAGTGATATCGTCGAGCATATCTTCTTTTAAAAATATATCATCCCGTAGGTTGTTCACACTTTCTAGGATCATGCTTATAGTTTCGGTGTAATCGGGATGAAACATTTTTCCCTCGGGATTTTCCTTAAACAAATACTCGGCCTGTTGTGACAAATAAACGGTCGCATAAGTGGTTATTGTCGGGATATGATCGGACTAAAATAATGTATTAGAAGAGTTGGAAGAACACGAATACGGTCATTATCTTTCAATATTTTATTTAAGAAAGATGAAAAGATAGATAAGTGATTACTGAAAAGATAAGGAAAGAGAGAGAGAGAGAGAGAGAGAACAAAGTTGGGGGGGGGCGGGGCGGAATGAAACTAATGAAGGAATTTCAGTACCTTTAATTACCCTCACATCTTTCTAACGATGGACGGTAAGAAAAGAAGTAAATAAAGTAGAATTAATTCACGTTCAAGTGAAAAAAACATGAACGTAGATTTTTACGTACTGAGTCGTTCTATGTTTTTAATATTTATTTTTCTTCGAAAATCTGCTTAAGTATAATATAATTGCATGGAAAACAGCTTTTTCTATAACGTTGGATAGCGAGAATAACGATATGTTTGCGAAAAGAGAAAAACGTAAAGCGCTCTCAACGAAAAAAGGAGAAAATAACTCGGTAACACATACGAACTTTTTTATCCAAAGGAATCTAATGTCTTTGTATAGACATACCATAGAAAGCTTTCATAAAAAATAAGAGAGAGAGAGAGAGAGAGAGAGGAGAAAAAAATTAAAGAAAAAAAAGTTAAGTAGGTGTCCGTAACTGTTTCATGTGCCGTTTCGGAGAAAAGACAATGAATAATTAAGAAAGACGTAGACGCTTTTGGTATAATGGCGCTTTAATAACGATACCTTTTCATCGAAAGGAAGCAAGAGAAGAGATCGAAATAGAAGGAAATAAAGGAAGGAAAGCGAAATGAAAGGGAAAAATAATGGAGAAACGAAACAAATAGCAGGAAATAATCGCGTGGGATATTCGCCTACACACAATGGTACGATGAACCGATAGAAATAAATAAATAAATATATAGATATGTATATATATATATATATATATATATATATATATATATATATATGTTTGTTTGTATGTATGTATAAATCTTCAACTATATTCGCATTCAAAGATACGTCACGATTGAAACGTCGTCAAGGAAACAACGCAATGCCGTCGAGATGACCGCGTAGTCCATTTTTAAAATAGGTCGGTCCTTCATAGTCTTCAACATGGGCCGACCCATTTTCCTTGCCTTTATTTAGTCTACTTTTCTCTCTCTCTCTCTCTCTCTCTCTCTTTCTTTCTTTCTTTCTCCTTTATTTCTTTCTCTTTCCTATCAGTTTAGTTATATGTATATCCTCTTCTGTTCCTTTCTCTTTGTTTAAAAGGAAAAAAAAAAAAGAATATTCTTCTTCGGCTGGCCGATATTCAACGATACCCAAAATGTTTCACTTCCATGCTTCGAAAAGCTTCGAGCTTGTATAAGGTGGTAAATTTTGGATTAACGCATCGAGCTACCAATATTGAGGTACTTTGAATCTATCGCGTATCCAATTTTTGTTAAAGTCAAAGGTAATGGCCCAAAAGTTTCAAATTTTGTGCTCATGCTTTTGACTTTTTTCTTTCTTTCTCTTTTTTGTTCGTTTCTTTTCATCTTTTTGTTTCTCTCTTCGTTTTTTCCTTTTTCATTTTTCATCAAGAATTAACTCCATTCGAATGCTCTTTCAACTTCGACAGACCTTGGTCGTGTATTTATAAATATTAATTAATATCTGCGTTATTTATGTAATATCACGTTATTTTCCAAGTGAAAACGAGCGATTACGATTCAAAGAGAACACCCTGTATGCAAATACGTTATATCGATCCGTTCTAATCCAAGTACAACCTGTTGTGTTTTCATGTAAAACTAATATATTAAAATTGTAATCTTTATTGCATTCGAAATTGTATTGTCTTTCACGTCAGAGCTTTTTTGACAATTACAAACAACAAATTTAAATATAAAAGATAAAACGATAAATTTAAATATAAGAGATAAATGGGATAAAGGATCCTAAAAAAATCGGAACGCTGTTTGGACGTTGAATAAAGAGAAATTAGAATTCTCGAGAGTGCAATTTAGTGTCTGATAAAAAAAAAAAAAAAAGAAGAAGAAGATAAAAAAAGAAGCAAGCAAAAAAAGAGGCGGTATAATTTCAATGTTTTCGATCGATAAACTTTAATGACATTATAGACGCAACATCCAGTCGCGTGTACTGATTGAAGGGAATGTATCCATGTTTCCATTTATTAGCGGTACTTTATCTTTAATAGAGCGATTGATAGATTGAGAGCAATCGCGCTGTTTAATATACACTCATGCTTTGAAAGTAAGATATCTTGTCCAGTCTAATAATCAAATGTTGGTTAGGGAAATGTTGAATAGCTGGAATAGGGAAACTGGTTTCCGAATGTTAACGAAATATGAAATGACATTATGTAACATTGCGAAATAAACGTAAGGTTTATCGTAGATACCTTTCACATAGCAACAGTGAAAGTATATACGTACTTTCGTCGGGACACATTTGAAATAATCCACCGATGTAATACAGAAATTTATTGATAATTATCATAATAATTTGTAGAATCGATTTTTATTAATTATAACCTATTTTTTAATAATAACGAAATATTAATAATAACGAAAAATTATTGGTAAATTTAAATCGACAAACCGTCGAGGTAAATGTATATATTTAGTTAACGCGTGTGTTATATACAAATAGTATAAATTGCATTAGCTAATGTCACTATCCAATGAATATTGACACACTAGACCAATACTGTTACCTCCGTTGAGTAACTCAACGTACCAATATCTAATGAAGTCTATATTATCGTTGAAAGCATCACGCACATAAATCACTTGCGCTCGAGGAAATCTACTTCGACGATAATATTTGTCTGACCGGTATTTGATGCAATATGCAAATTTTGTACCGTTAACATGGCAACCTATGAAAGTTTCCGTACGTTGTATAGTTATTTTTATGATATTATTCGATGTTGTTGTCCCGTTGTTACATTGCTTTTCGCAAAAAGACGAATCTCATAGTGAGTAAATCCAAGTGACACAGAATTGGCGAAGACGTAAGAATGACGATAAATTTTCTTTGATGGTTGAAATTGATTTATTTTTCTTTGCTTCTCTCTTTTCTTTTTTTTTTTTTTTGCTTCTTCTTCGTTTTCCTTAATGGATCTTCTGTGTTGTTTTTCTTTTCAGACGAACATGAACGGTGTTTTATACTAAAACGACACTTCACTCGCGGAACCGAACCTTCCGCGATATATTTTTTTTTTTATCGTTATTTTATAGCGCGCACGATGACGATCTACTTAAATCTATACCTATATTATATGTGAGAAAAGCCGATCTTCATAAAGTAAAATCATTTCCGACTAGCAGGTCAGAACGAAGATAGGTCCAAGTATTCGTCCTTCACATATTTTTCAATGACGTTAATAAAAATACCGATCACACGGTATGTTCTTCCATCAACGCCCACTAATCGTATTATCATTTCATATTGCCCTACGTCATAAAGAACAATTTTCTTTGATCGTCATGTAATATATCCTACTTTGATTATACACACACACACACACACACTCTCTCTCTCTCTCTCTCTCTCTCTCTCTCTCTCTCTCTCTCGAGTTTTCTCCAACGATGAATTTTTGAACAATGACGCGTTTCTTCAACCTACGACAAAATCCATAATAGCTACACATTCGCTATACAATCTGTTCGGTTAAGAAAATACGTCAACGAAAGTTCAGCGTTTATCTTCCCGAAACGTTTCCATTGTTACAACGATAAAAGCCAAGGAATTTAGGACACAAAACGATATTTGTAAGAAAAAAGACAAAAGGGACGAAAATAGGGTGGGGGGAGGGGGGGAGAGAAAGCAGGCATGAAAATTCACGAGGAGTTAGCATCGATATTTCGACAGAAGGTTCAAATTTGTATACGCACTGAAGGGGGAAAAGAAAAGAGAGAGAGAGAGAGAGAGAGAGAGAGAGAAAAGGCCGAGGGAGATTAGATCCTTTTTTTTCCTTTTTTTCCTTTTCATTCCTTCAACGAAAGGACAAAACATTTCCGTATATTAAAAAGAGATAAGTTCGGAAAGCAGTGGAATTTCAAGAGAGAAGCAAAAACCGGTTGTATATAGGTATAGCTGTATCGCGGAGGACGATCAATTCTCTCTGGAGTAAGGTCGTCTTTTTTTTTCGAAATAGGATCTCTTCTTTTTAAAATATACAAGGGCGAACTGGTAGAAGGACGGTTCGAGATAAAAAGGAGGAAAGAAAACCAGAAAACCAACATTTGCCGTCGATCGTCAATTTCCTACGTTGCGGGATCTTGAACTGATTCTAAGAAGTTCAAGGTGGGTGACCTAGAAAGGAAAAGAGAGAGAAATGGAGAACTCAATAAAAATAAAAATAAAAAAAAAGGATCGGTCTCTTTCTCTCTCTCTCTCTCTCTCTCTCCCTCTCTCTCTTTCTCTCTTATTCCTTCTTCCTTGTTTTCCTTTCGGAAAATTCAAATAATCGCCGATGCCTATAAATCTGCGAAATAATGATGTTTATTTTCCTGTTATTATTTCCTCTCCTCGGAAAAATGGTCGACGGAAAAAGAAATTCTACTATAGACATAGTGCGTCTCTTTTTCCTGCATTACTACAGAAAAATACTCGCGTACTCGTTAAATTAAACAGCTCGGATGATATGGACTAATTAGAACAATTAAACTAGAGTACGGTAAGTTCGCGTATCTCGTTATTACATTATAAGCATCGATAAGAATGTTTAGAGAACTTTTGGGTACGGTTATGATGATTAGATTTTTTTTATAACATCGTTAATATACGATCGAAAGAAACGATATCTCGTTTGTAGATAAAATCACAAAATACATACTTACGTCGAATTGCATTTAGAATTTTTCATAGAGTATCTATCAAATTTTCATTCATTTCTAATTTCCAACGATACGATTATTATTAGCTTTGTCGTTTCCTCGCTCTCTTATACATATATAGATCGATTTCATGGATTCGAATAATTTTTTTTACTAGAATGTTATAAGAGAATGCATTCGTAGCTTTTTTTTACCTCCCGCGTATCGTTTTTCTTTTTCTTTTCCTTTTTTTTTTTTTTTTTTTGAAATAACAAATACGAAAAACAGTCGTCCTGTGATTTTGTGAAAATATTGTTGAGTGCAAAACATCATTTGTGTACTCTAGTAATTTTTTTCCCGGAGACACCGAATTCTTCCGAATTTCTATTTCACCGAACATGTTACAAAGCTTCACGTATGTTTTCGTTTCCATCTTGTTTCCGTGGAGAAGTAATGCATCCTCGGTTGAGACCAAACGGTTTGCCAGTGTCATTTCCTTTCTACCGAAATGGTCCTCGCTTCTCATATCAAAATGTTTTCCATCCTATTTTCTCTAACGTGATCTACCGACGACATTTATCCCAGGGTCAGAAAAATATCTGCCGACTGTTTCAAAGGATAAATAATATTTAGAGAACGAAAAAGGAAACGAACAATAATTGCGTTAAACTTTCCACGAATAAACAAATCTTTTTATTTTGTCATTCGAGATATCCTTTTCGAACATATTGAATATTTAAATTGTTAAATTTCGTATTTCTCACGGAAGATATGTAGTGGATGCAAAATCCAGGAAAAAGGAGAAGTGTACGTGTTTTATATGCTACTACAACAGTAGAACGAATCCATTATGATCGGCCTGTAGCGCGCGGCTTTTGATTAATCCATCTCTTCCGTCGCAGTGAAAAATGTCCGTTATCGATCAGACGCAACACTCTATTCTTATTTTAATCTACTCTTCTATGGTCGGTGTGCCCGGTTCACATTTTCGCATTTTTCCTCATAACTATACATCCATGCTTTCCTTTTTTTCACAGGTTTTATTTTGTTTATCACATAATATATCAAACTTAGATAAACTCGATTACAGCAGATTCACGAAATGTTAATTTTCTCGAAGCTATTTTCTCGTAAATATTAACTCATTATATATATATATATATATATTGAAAGAATATGTATATAGATTTTCAAAAAGCGATAAGAATTTGATGATTCAGGGAAAATTAAATGTCTATGCATATAACATTTCAAATACGATTCCTGTTCATTTACTATGGAATATTATAGTACGGATTTCTCACAAGCTACATCGTACCGACGTTATTCGTACGTTCCATGTGAAATCTGCAAGAACAGCTTTATAACGAGAAGAGAAATTACTCTTGTGACGAAGTACCGTCTGTTACAAACGACTGCACATAATATTTCGCATATGAATGAGACGTGTGGGCATTACCATTTCTATACATGCGTTCTATGTGACATACAAAACCATCAATTTTATATCATTCGAGTAGATACAAATTCGAATATTGGTCCGTGATACTGGTCAGACGTAGTAAGGAATAATTCAGTTTAAAAATTGAAGAACAAATTGTTTATCAAATATAGGAAAACATTTTTCCGTTAAAGAATTTTTCTTTTTGTGGGACGGACTGTATAAGCTGAACTCTAGTATCCAACCACTCGCATAACATATGCAAATACATCTTTCAAGTTATTTGTGTACCTCGCTACACGAGCTGAATGTTCTTTTGTATGTATGTATGTAGGTAAAATATAGATAATGACACGTGACTGCGTAGGTTGTATGCGATACGACCATGTTAAATAAGATGCTACGATCAATATATTACAATACTACTGATTTTCTTATTGTATTCACGTTTAGACAAACGCAACTTTGAATATTTCGTCGTAGTCTAAAAACACCATTGTAGTATCCTATTTGTACGGTGAAAAATATTGAAGATGAAGTATCGTAGAACTTTAAAAAGCATCTTCACTTTTATGAATGCCATAATTCTTTGGTTCATTGAAAGTTCACATAAATTTATGGCCACGTTTTTATTTGACACAACAATTTGTGCCAAATAAAAGTTTTGTTTTGTTCTTACCAACGTCGATATATATATATATATATATATATATATATATATATATATATATATATATATATCCTATAGTAATAGGAACGCTGCAAAAGAAACAGCCTCATCTATCAACCCAGTTAAGTTTAGATGTTGAAACAGGAAAAAAAAATAATTAGAATAGAGAGATATATGAATACAAAACTAAACAAAATTTTGTTGGGGGACGTTTTTCTTCGCCTACATATTCATGAAGGTATATTAAATTATTCTTTCCTGTCATTCAATTTTGTTTCAAACTTTCATTTTGGTTAACTACTTCTTTTTTTCATACGTACGTATATTAAAAATTACAGTGTAGCGTTACATGCAAATGTAAATCGATGAAAAAATAAATGGGAATATTGTTTCTATAACATTTTATTCCATTATCACGCGAGAGTAGGAAAGTATTAACGATCGAAAAAGAAACATGAGGGGAGAGGCGGACAGAGAGAGAGAGAGAGAGAGAGAGAGAGAGAGAGAGAGAGTGAGAGAGAAACCAAAGTAACCGCAGATTCGATTTCCGCTCACAAAGAAATTGATTTTGTTTGTGACAGGGAGGTTCACCTGATGAACCTCGCTATATATCGAGACTTCTATTGTTTACTTCGTATAACACAGAAACAACAGAGCGAGCTAAAAAATTAACTGTTCCGTAAAAGAATCAACCAAGTTTATCGATCGACGCCAAGTCCTGCGGCTTTTTATTTTCTATTTAAAAATTGTACTTTTATTTTAATTGATCGCTTCAGGGATAACATTAAAAAATAATCGATTTCTATTTCATTTTCTGGATATGAATATATTCATTAATCATATTAATAAATATTCCAGTGGCAGAAAACATTCAGTTCAGATATTAATGTCACCTTTCTCTAAAGAAAAGAAAAAAGCATCAAGTCAGGTTGACAACAGACACGATATGAAGTAACAGGCACCTACGCTAACTTTATCATTAGACAAAGAGGTAAAATGCAATTGTAATAAACGACTAAAAATAGAAGAAATGGAACGCTGCAACAACTATGTAATGGATGTGTCGCGATGAAAAACAAACGATACTAATCCGCATATTCTTAACGATAGAAACTCTCGGTATTATTTGTAATTAGGGACTTAGTCTAGGCAAGTCGAGGACGTATACATGATGCATCGATTAGCCAGAAACGAGCAATTAACTATGCAGTATGATTAAGTGTTCGTGATAAACCATAATAGCTGATAAACGCGATATTATCTCTTTAAATTTATGTTGTTACTTTGCCGACGAGTGGAAACAAGGTCGAAAATAGAAAAGCTTCGTTAGAAAATTTGTTAAAAACTCAGTTTTTTTTTTTTAATTGATGGATCACACACACACACACGCACACGCACACGCATATATATATATATATATATATATATATATATATATATATGCGAGTAAAAATTTTTGTAGAACATAGTACTTAAATAACTCAAGGATAAATCAGACAACAGAGAAACTCGAAATAATATAATAATATTATTTTACATTATTAATCAGAGATACTTACTAGAAAATCTACTGGATCTTCCGGTCGTAATTTTGCAACTTCTATAAGACCCTTTGTCAATGTCGGAAACACGTATCGAACTAAATAATGTCTAAGTGGTTGACCCATAATAGAAAGCTTTTCTTCTTCCTCTTCTTGCAATTTTTCCAACAATTCCGTCTGAAAGGTAATAAAATTATTATAAATATATAATCAGTTAATGAAATGTACTTCCTTTTCTGTTAAATTACAATGATGAATTCTACCTGAGACAAAGTGAGACCCGTTAAGATTAATTCGACCTCGAAAGTTATCGTCGCAGATGTTCTATCATTTCACGGGAGTAAACTTGTTAGTTTCAAAGTCGTGGAAGGTAGACGATAACGATAGGACGAGGGAAGAAATTTACATCGGCTAGTGTCAACGATCAATGCAAGCGGGCGGCTACGAAGTTTGCGAAAATCCTTCGCGAGAGATGATCCTTCGATTTTCGAAGGATAACCCAACAACGGGAGTCTCTTGGAGACAGACAAAAAAGAAAAGAAGAAAAACTTGCAAGAAGCAGATTAGAATAGCAAAAACGAAGCCCTCCAAGTAAATCATTCTTCTGATCCGACTTCCAAAATATTTCTTTCTCATTACAATTTACTTACTCATCCGACCCTAAAAGTAATTATCATAGTTTTGAAATTTTACGTCGCGAGAAGAGACGACATAATTCATGAGGTTCACGTACGCTTAGACGGTTGAATTGTAAAGGGACAAGACGGTCAATTACGTCATGGAATATAATTAACTCTTATCGATTAATTTGAATCCTTGGAAGAAGTAACCCGTCATAAATATGACAGATCGGTCATTAGGCCTTTGTCGATAATAAATTCGATGAGCTTAGGGTGATGTTCGAATTAATTTCTTTTTTCATTCATACTTATAAAGTCTACATTCGAAATCATTTCCCTTCCTTTCTTGAGATTAATATTAAATGCTTCGTCATGTAATTCGAGAGGATTATTAGTGCCAGTGGATTTAATAACATTTTAGTATTATGCATTGGCACGAGTATTAAACCGATTTAATCGATTACCATAGATGAATAAATGATACTTGTTAGAGCGTAACGATACAATGGAAAGGTTCACCAACCATTTCACTGTTACGTTCGATGAGCAAGGTGATAAATTAAATAAATCGACGCACGTATGGTTGAATTATATACGTATCTGATGTAACTGCGAGCGTAGAAAAACAATTACCAGAGAGGGTGATCAATATTGTTCGATTTTTAATCGATACACGATATTGCACATGCAGCGAGAATCAACTGGATTATAATCGAACCTGATCTACACATATTTTATTGTTTTCGATATTAGATTTAATGAGATATCTGAAAGATTTCAGGAAGAAAAATTTATGACAGGTTCTTCTGTTAAAAAAAAAAAAAAAAAAAAAAGAAAGAAACTGTTGACATCATTCCCCCCGTAAAAGAAATAAAGGAAATGCCGATAAAATAGAAAACAAATTCTTTTTCTATCCTGGATTGGTATCGTAATCAAGTAAACACTTTTTGATTGTGTAGGAAGAAACAGCTAAACATTACGAAAATCCGATTATAATGATAAATACTAACCCACTCCATCATTTTTCTTTCACGTTCTCTCTTACGTTCTTCTAATTCCCGTTCCTCTCGTATTTTTGAAGCGGCCTCCTCAGCACTCCTTTTAGCGTCCGCGCGTTTTTGCGCTTCCATCACTTCTGTTGGTGTTAAATCTTCGTAAAAGAGAATTATTATACATACAAAAACCATAGAACGAACCATTTTCGTAATAATACTTTTCTCTTTCCCGCATTCCCGAACAAATTGTTTTCCCGTTTTAATATCATCACATGAGAGCGTTAAAATAAAATAAAATAAAATAAAAGAAAACGTACAAATCCATTTAATAGCACGGGAGAGTAGAAGAAGATTTGAAAAAAAAAAAAATATTTTTGCTTAAAGTGCGCAACGAGTCATTAAAATCACGGCGAGCGATCAAAGTGACATCGCGTTACGAAATATCGGAACGACGGTGTATGTGACGTTTCTCTGATCTTTATAAACTAACATTTCCATTACGTAACAGTGTACAGTGATTGAGGATTGAACGATTGAGCTAATAAAAGAAAATAATAATAATAAAAAAAAATAAAAATAAACAGGAAAGAAAGAGAAATGAGCGAGAGAGAGACTGGCAAAGTTAAAGAGAGAAAAAGATAGATCCAATAAAAAAATTCTCTCTCCCCCATCACTCTCACCGTAGTTTCTCGGTGCCCCGAGCTTCTTCAGACACTGATAAATTGTTGGAAACATGTCAGGACAAATATCATTTTCGATCGGTATAATCAACGGATGGATCTCTATTTCATCAAAGAATTGAAGAGGCGTATTATCTTCAGTATTCCTTTCTCTGAAATGTTGTTGTTATTATTATTATTATTATTATTATTATTATTATTATTATTATTATTATTATTATTATTATTATTATTATTATTGTTATTGTTATTGTTGTCATTGTTGTTGTTGTTGTTGTTGTTGTTGTTGTTGTTGTTGTTGTTGTTGTTGTTGTTGTTGTTGTTGTTGTTGTTGTTGTTGTTGTTGTTGTTGTTGTTGTTGTTGTTGTTGTTGTTGTTGTTATAGTTGTTATTGTTATTGTTACCAATGATATCGTCGATTGCAAAAGGAATGAATTACAAGAATTTAAACGATAGTCGTTATGAAAGTAAAATGAAACAAGAAATGAAGATGTTCAAAGATGATTAAGTTGTTATATTTGCTAGATACTCTTAACCGTTATTAGAGCGAATAAATCGACGAGTAATTCTTAAAAACCATTCTTTTAAATAACGACGTCGCTTTAACGGTAAATAACTTTTCGATATCGGAACTACCTACGCACAGTATTATTTATTTCGTGTCATTTTCAGAACGAAGAACATTTTATTAAATCTTTTATAAACCTATAAATATAATCGATCTTCGTGCAATCAGGAATAAAGGAAGAAAGTCTCTAGCAATGTCGAAAGATGTTCGTATTCATTTTAGGAGTTGATGAGAAGAAAAATCAAATTTCTTATTTCGATCAAGAAATCACAATTGGATAGATCGTTTTGTCGATTCGGTGCTAATCTAATTTCTTTTTTCTTTTTTTTTTTTTGTCTTTCTTTCCGAGGAAATAACAAACTCGATTAATCGTTCTTACCTGTATTCTTTCAGCCGTCTTATCATGTGTTTTTCCGTGTAATGAGTACCTTGGATTTCTCTTTCGGGTAAATCTATTATTCGTTCGATTAAAAATATATCACTCGCTTCCAAAACGACAACGAGTTCCGGCATGATGGAAGCTTTTAAATTGATATCCTCGAATGTTTCCCTATCCTCCTCCTCCTCCCCCTCCACCTCCTCCTCGTCATTCTCTTCCACTTCATCCTCCATTTCTTCCGCATGTTCAAATAATATTCTAGCCTGTTCGTACGTCTTTGGATATCCATCGATAACGTATCCCTGATTCAAGCAATCCTTTGACCAAAGTCTCTTCAGGAACAACCTTCGATTTCGTTTTTGCTTATCTTTTTAGAAGAACTTTAAAGAAATCGAAGTAAAGAGAGAAAGAGAAAGAGAGAGAGAGAGAGAGAGAGAGAGAGAGAGAGAGAACAAAGATAAATCTTTATTTCTCGTTGCAAAGTTAGGTTTTTGCCACTGTTCTTTCTTTTCACGTGCTCTACTTCGAAATACTAAATACCATCCATTTCAATACCATATGTCTCAATAATTTCATAGTAATTTAAAGAAGCAACGCACGAAATCGGAAATGAAACGAGCAACGAAGCAAATAATAAGCTGACTTGGTCAAGGTAACGTCATTGAGATGTCCATCATTTTGAGATAAATTATTTCGTATTTCGTCCAGCTGCTCCTGTAATTCTTCCAAGGTGACAAGCTCATCCTCATTATCATCTTCCTCCTCATCCTCCTTGCCCTCCTCAACATCCAGCCCTATCGGTTTTTCCGTTTCTCCTCTTTGATTCTCTTTTTCTATCGTACCTGTTCTCTTTTCGATCTCTGCGGACTGATGAATAGAAAAATTCTCTTCACGATACGTTCAATAAGTAATCTTATGTATAGAAAAAAAGGAAAAAGAAAAAAAAATGGAAATTATAATTGAACATATTGGAAGATCGTTATTAAATATCTACCAATTTTGTAATGGTATCACTGATCAAATTCTTCACGTTGATATAGTGCAATCGATAATGCTCGACAAGATAGCGAGCCACTCGAGTTTTTCCGGAGGCTGGTGGCCCAAGGACAATTATTCTTATCGGCCGAAGCTCTCTCCGCGCTTTATATTCCTTTATGATGGCGTTGATATTGTCCGTAAATGGCGTATCGAAATGCCAGCGTATCCTCTCGAGAACGTAAACGGGATCGATATTTAAATTGACCGTCATTGAGTCATAAATCCGTTGAGTGATTTCCGGATACAGGAAGGATTCCTCCAGACCGACACGCTTCACTTCTCCACTCGTTAATCCCTTGCTGATTTTCTATATATACAGTATTCGTTCGGATTTATAAAATAGAGATATTTAACTCGATCGAATAATTATTTCAGACATTTTTACAGGTGTAAAAATCGTCGATTATTATCTTTTTTTTCTTCCTTTTCTCCTTTCTTTTCCTTATCAACGAGAACAAACGAGTCAACAAAATGATTAATTACTTTGACAATCGTACTCTGAGTTTTGATTCCTTGTTCAACAGCGACGATGTATCTTATAGTCGGCCAATTTTTTATAACGTCAGATACGATCCTGAAATGTATAGGTATAGTCGAATATAGAAGATATTTGTAATATTATTAGATATCAACGATACTCACGATACTAAGTCGCTAACATGAAGAAGTGGGATCCTGTTTTTACCATCGCCGATAATTGGCAGAAAGGGCTCGTTCAACCAAGCCATTTTAAATAAATAATGAAGCTCGTTTTCCTCTTCTCCATAAGTAACTCCACAACAAATCACCAAAGTCTTTAACTTTCGTTTCAACTTGACATTTTTCTTAACGATGACAACGTCCCTCTCGCATCGTAGGTGCTCCTTAAAATTCGGATGAGCCCGTCGCTTTCTGTAATCCACTTCTGTGAACGGCAAATCCGGATCTTCCGGATCCAATGGCTTCGTAAAGGCCCATGTCATTATCGTTGAAATCAGGATAAAATATCGAGGTATCTTCGCTTTCTCCTTCGTTCTACTCCTTTTACTTCTTTCATTCCCCTTGTTAAAAATTTTCGTCGCCGTATCGTCATCGGAACTTTCTAATATTTCCTGGATGGCTTAAAAATGGATGGAGAAGAGAGGAGAGAGAAAGAGAGAGAGAGAGAGAGAGAGAGAGAGAGAGAAAGAGAGATTATTGTAAGATAGTTTTTAAGGGAACGTAGTTCGTGTACGTGAGTGGAAGTTCGATTCTAAATGATTAATAGAAAGAGAGTCCTCTATATCGAAGTGGATAAATAGATTGAACTGGTAGTTAATCCTTCTTTGAGAAGAAAACGAAAGAAACGATTCCACGGTACATTTTTTTAATCATAAGAGCATCTGGAAAATTTCAAGATACCATTTTGTTGTCAAGGGAACGAACTCCGAACAATTACAATGTTCTTACTACAATCGTACGAGATTCTATTGCCGAGGTAGCTTTTAAATAAATTTCTATTTCATTTTCGATACGTTATTGTCCTCGCGAACGATTGATATTATCAACATTTCGTTTTCAATCGGAAAGTTTTCCACGTAAGAAAAAAAGAAAAAAAAAAGAAAAATGCTACAAAAAGTAATATTCCAACAATGCTTTCCTCCGTAATATTACTTTCCATAGGTTTTATATAAGAATTCAATTTATCTTTTCGACTTTCCCTTGAATTCGATTCGATGTATTCACCGACAGTTTTTCACGACGTCGACTCGTTATCGAATATTGATTTGTATTAAGAATAAAAAGTAACCGATACCCAATTCTTTTGCAAATCGCACAGCTGATTCTGAGAAGAAGTACGTATTTTTTATGGAAATTCTGTTCGATTGCATTCGAAGACTGAAATTAGTTTACTTTCGTTTTTTCTTTTCTTTTTTTTTTTCTTTCTTTCTCCTCGTCAATAGGTTTATAAGCGTAATTTAACAAAACGGATAAAGAATTTCGAGTTTCGCCAGAGGATATATTTTAAAGAGTTCAAACGGGAATTGTGCATTTCGCATACATCTCGTCAACAATACCTTTCTCTTTAAATAATCAGTCAATGGTTGTAGAAATGCGATAACGTGTCTCACGTGTATAATAAGATTGTTTTTTTTTCTTTTTTTTTTTTTTTTTTTTTAATTCTTTAAACTTCATTAAGAAGTATTTTTATTTTCCCCAGAGTTAATCAGGTTTTTTACTTCGCTCTAAATAGCAAAAAAAAAGACAAAAAAAAAAGAAAAAGAAGAAAAAAGTTCTCACTTCCTTGCCAAGAAGCAGGCCAATTCTTTTTATAGAGATTCTTGCTTCATTCCTCGGTTTTAGGTACGACCGCTGGGAAATTCTTGTTTAAGAAACATAATAAATGTGCGAACCTTCTAATACCCAAGAAGCTTCCCCGACCTGACTTCGATCTTGTGTAATGTCGTAAATGATAACTCCGCATTTCATTAACTCCGACAATAGACCCTTACGATCGTCCGTATCTCTGATGATTCTCGTTACTTCTGCGGGGTGAGGATACTAGAGATGATGGAAATAAGGGTATCAGACGTAGGATTTGGAATTGACACGAAAATATTCGACCGTGACAAAAGCTCGAATAGATATTCAGAAATAACGATGAACGATTCAAATCATCATCCCTTATTCTCATCTTAAAGCTCAACGAATGTTTTCATTCTGATTTCAATCGATCTAGTATATCGTATTTTATCGGACGGATCACGTTACATTTCTCTTTCCATTTCAAAGAAAAGATTCTCTATCCCTTTATCGGATTTATCGAAGCTTACGATTTTATTCTATCTCGTTGAAAGAAAAGAAAATAAAAACGATATACGTTAACATATTTCTTCAGGAAGATTAGATACAATCGGCTTTAACTTCACAGTAAGATTATCTTAAAGACCTGGTGAATTGTAAGACAAAAAAAAAGAAAAAGAAGGAGAAAAACAAGATAGTAAATCTCGTTAAGGACGATCGATAAAAGTATTCTGTGAACAGGATACTCGAGATATACTTTTTTATTCCTGTAATTA
This sequence comes from Dolichovespula media, assembly GCA_911387685.1. NCBI lineage: Eukaryota > Metazoa > Arthropoda > Insecta > Hymenoptera > Vespidae > Dolichovespula > Dolichovespula media. The sequence continues at coordinate 6,785,733 of OU426856.1, read as the reverse complement.
TGTTCAAATTTTCACAAACTACATTACGTTATTAAAACTCTTCTCAAAGAGATGTAGGTAACGTTAAAGGGAGAAAAGAAAAAAAAATTTCCAATAATCTCATCGAAACTTTCTCGCGAAATTATTCTGTTAGTTTGTTCCGGATATATATATATATATAAAAGAAAAGGAGAAAAAAATACGAACCATTATTAATATCGAATATCGAGTGAATTTCAAAAGTATCTTCATCAATTAGAAATGGCAAACAAATTATACGATCGAGTACTTTTTTCTTCTCATTTATATATATACATATATATATATATATATATATATATATATATATATATATATATATATATCACGTGGTACACCATTCCGGACTATGTTATGGTGTTGATCAAACTAAAAGGAGATCGAAGGGTTCTCATACCGTATACTCCAGAAGCGTACCAATCACTTCGTACTTTCTCGAAGGTTCCTGTTCGGACTCTGTGACCCTTTTTCCTCTTTCCTCGTCGCTCACGTGCGCCTCGCCCATGGCCTCGCCCTCTTTTACCTCGTCCTCCTCCTTACCCTTCTCAACCTCTTCCTCATCTTCTAGCTCATCCTCCGTGGTGTCTACCGCTCCTCCACCCATTTGCGGATTAACGTAGTACAGCTCTGACAGTACCTAAAAATTTAACCTACACTATCCCTCCCTTTTAGCACGGAATACATTTTCGGACTTTACGAGCGTGACCCTTGATATCGAAAGCTAGATCTATTCTGGATTTTCTTAAGCCTGAGAAAATCGTAGAGAGAGAGAGAGAGAGAGAGAGAGAGCGAGAGCGAAAAAAAGAAAGAATGGGAATAATATTTTATTACACTTCTCGAAAAAAATTTTTTTAATTATTTTATAACGACGATAGTCGTCATCTTCGAAGATAAAACTTCGTTTGAAATTCCAAATATTCCATTGAACGAAGAGTAACATTCAAATTGTGTCTAAATGTTCATTTCTAACTTTCATACACCGCTTATTGATATAAATTATACGTAAGTTACAACGTATACACATCGGTCCTGTACGAACAAATTTAATAATACACTATCATAATTACAAAGGAAAATTCGAGTTCTATTAACAATTCTATTAATAATATACTTGAATGCATTGTGATGATACAATGAATCCTTTGAAATAATTGAGAGAAAGCGAGAGAGAGAAAGAGAGAGTAGAGGAGTGGCAGAGTAAGATCCCATTGTTCATAATAATTAAAAATATGTTGAGAGAAGAAAGTAAAAGGAAGTTTTCATATTGAAGAAATACAATTCTGAGAGAAAGCATCTAATCAACGAAAAGTTCTCCTTAGGTTGTCTCAGAGCCATCTTACACCATACATTGTCAAGTCTTTGAGAGCTTTTGAAGTAATTTCGGAATTCATGTTCGAGACTCCAGACTATATATCTCGTTAGTGCAAGGCAAGAAAACGATACGGTGAAACAACTTGCTTTCCCGAGTTCCTCTACGCATATGCATTTCTGTATACGTAAATATATATATATATATATATATTCTACTAAACTACATAAGTCACAATCAGTTATGTTGCTTTGCGTTCGCATTTCTCTTTGTTCTTTGGAAGGAGAAAAATAATTAGCACCGTTCGTCAGTGTCAAATGTCACGAACGACTGCCGCCAGCTGTGGTAAGACAAAGACCAAGGGAAGGAATACAGACCAGCCAGTATTTAAAATAATGGTTTTATGAGCGGGACGTCAACCAATTAAAGCCACGTACTGAATACGTTTTAAAAGAAGAAACAATCGGGTTTGCGTTAATGAGACAGATTTTTTTTTTTTACGGGAAAGATTCTTTTCACGGGTATGTAACGAAAGGATTTAAGTGCGGTCCGATAATTTATGTCTACGTATTTTCAAATAATTATACGAGAAAATAGAAGTTACGTAATATTGTTAATAAATTATTCGTTCGTTAAGAAATTAGATCATTTCCTTTTGCATTAGTCGAACTCCATTAGTTTTAATTGAGAATAGTTTTGAATTGAGATTTCATGCATATTAGATAAGATCAATGTCTTCTTTAATTTTAAATGATGTTATAGTTATTTGGCAATTGATACGAAGTTTAAACATTAGACTATCCTACTTAATGATTAACATATCGGAAGTTCACTCTTGAAGTTGAAGCCGCAAGCGATATCGCGTAATATTCAAATGTAACGTAAACTCGTATATACATATACACATTCAAGTATCGAGTTAATTTAACTTGTGTCAAATAATGTTATACCATATCTATCTAGTAATATATTTCATTACACATGTGTATGTATATACTTTTAAATAATCAAGATTAATCTTTATCTGATATAACGTTAAACTTACGGAAGCCAATTTCTTGCCATGATAAGTGTCAACATGATTGATAAAGATCCGCCAAGGAAAGAAATCTTGATCTTCTTGGTCATTTACAATGTTATCGTTTACACTTATGTCTTCCGACATATTTAACGATACTTTTTTTGTTGTATTATATTTTTTTGTCACATCCGAAGGTTATCTTCTAATTTTTTTTTTTTTTTTTCCTAACCACGTCGCTATAAAGAGAAAACGGAGTAATTTAAATCGCTTCCAATGCGCTACTTCAGTTCGAGTTACGAAGATTCGAGAGGAAAAATAAAAAAAAAAAGAAAAAAAGTAACGAAACGAACATAGCCTTGCCACATCTCGTTACCATGGCGTTGTACGTCGTAAGGATAAAAAGAAAAGAAAAAAGAAAAAGAACATAAACGATTTTAACAAAAACGTGGAATGCAAATAAAGAGGATCATGCCGAAATAATATATCATATTGTCGGAAAGCTGTCGTATGAAGATAGAAAAATCAATTTGTATTTCAATCGTTGGAATTGCTCTAGAAAAAATGTAACCTTCGGTCGATCGTACAGATAAAATGCAAAAAAGATTGCAATCATTCATTTGGCCTTCGAAAAATATTCTCCTCGTAATCTGTAACTTAGAAAATCATTTATCACGATCAAAGGGAAACTAGCATAGACTTACTCTACATATCTCTCTTATTACTTTATGGTAAATTTTATTAAAGAAAGCCCTTCAACTTTATAATTGGAGATACATGTAATAGATATCCATTATATAACTCAAATCGAGAGAAAGAGAGAGAGAGAGAGAGAGAGAGAGAGAGAGAGAGAAAGAGGAGAGAGTGAGACAATTGATGGTTCTTGTTGTATGCAACATTAGACCGTAAACTTTAGAGCTTGTAATTTCATAGAATGAAGGGATAAATAGGGATAGACAGGTAGAGAGGAGAGATAGAGAAGGAAGGATGAAATTGAAGTAACTTCCAGTGAATCTGATATACACAGAATTCTGAACTGCTGCAATCCTTTGTTGAATCGTAAAGCTATCGCGTCTCTCTCTCTCTCTCTTTTTTTTTATGTATATATGATTCAATGTATGATTATTCGTAAGAAATGTATTTCTCTCTCTTTCTCTCTCTCTCTCTTTTTTGCTAATCGTCACTCGAACATTACAACAGAGAGGAAGAGAGAGAGAGAGAGAGGGGGGGGAGGGGAGGGAGACAAAGGAAAAGAAGGACGTAAAACAAATGAAAAATATAAAAAGCATAGAAAGGATTGAGAGAGTCGTAGGGTCAGGGTCGCGGCTACTTTGCAATGTGACGCAAACAGTGATCCTCATTCTGTCTCTGTCTGCAACTATTTCACCAGCGCAACGGCAATACGCGCATGAAATCGATTTTGGCTTACGACTATTGGTGCCCGACTTTCGGTGGACGCGCGGCGTTGAACCTCGCCGAAGGACGGCAGATTCATGCAAAAGATGTATGCATACTTGTTTATATGCATGGCTCAAAAACGCATCATGATCCTAGCCATCTATCATAACGCTAATCTGATGCATATGCTCTATACTATATCGATACCTTTACCTGTTCTCCCGTTGATCATTATCTTTTTGTCTTATCGTTTTACGAGAAAGATATTATAATGCATTATAATGCTTGTTCATCGAAAGAAGAAAATTTATTTATTTATCGTCAATTCTCTCTATACCACGTAATATCGTTATTAATTAATATTCGCGAGGAAACTTTTGAGACGTGTGTCGTGATTGATATATTTGGAAATTTTTAAATATAATACGAAGATGGATTCATTTTAAAACGAAACCGTTATTGCGTTTCAATTAATAACGTAGAGTGGCCAATTCTTAAAGTGTATTTTGCGAATATTGATAATCGAATCGAATGAATGACACGTCGTTGGGGATTAATTTGAAAGATTAAACTGTACCAACGTGAAGCTTCGTTTTTCTCTCTCTCTCTCTCTCTCTTTTTTTTTCCTTTTTTTTTTTAAACGGACGGCACAAAGCTTTTTTCTACTTGTATTACACGTACTCCTAAAGGTAACTTTTTCTTTTCTTCCTTTAATTTACTCAATTTTACTTTTTTCTTTTTCGTGACTTCAACCACTCCGATGTAATTAACTGACACCTTCTTTTTCGTGCTCACCACTTCGAATTAGCGAACGCGAACAATCGACCCTTTAAAACCTTCTCTCGGTTTCGTTTATATACGAATTTGTGGGACTCACCTTATGCGAGAACATTGAATGCGCAGGGAAGGATGGAATTAAATTACGCTCGCCGTAAATGGAATAGACTGTGTACATACGTTAATATGTGTCAAGCTTTTCGCCGAATTATTTAGCAAGCCATCTCGCTTTCGGTATTAGATATGCTTTCAGGTCGAATACAACTTTGATCATTCTTCTGAGTCATTTTTCTTTATTAAAAAAAAAAAAAAAAAAAAAAAAAAAAGAAGAAAATAAAACCTTTTGAATTAACAGGAAAAATCGACGAGCCTATTTGTACCTTATAATGAATAATATAATTTTGGTATACGCATTGGTATAATTTTGTATACGAAAATGTAATAGAACGAAATTGTAATAAATTCTTTTTGAATATCTTTTACCTCGAAGTTACGTTTGTTTTTTTTTTTTTATTTTTTAAATTATCGAAAGAAAGAAAATTCATCCAAAAGAGAAAAAAGAAAAAATGAAGAGCGTAAACCTATTAATATTACACGTCACTGTCCCGCTAATCTCTGAGTTTCTTCATATCTCAAGGAAAGTCGTTAAAATTCCATGTTTTCCATACGAGTATTGATCGATCATGTCACGCGACGTTTCAAGTTTGTGCTTTCATTGTTCGCAAGAGAGAAATAATCTGCCCATGTATAAGCCAAAGAAATCTATCAAGGGCGAGTCAATACTCCAACGTTTTGACAGATTGATTACGAAACACTTGGAGATGCGAAAGTAATTATTCATTAATTAAATATCATTCCAGATTAAATGTAATTAAATAGAAATACGTATCTCTATAACATAGCGATTAATATCCCTCGAAAATAGTATGTTGAACATTGAATTCAATTTATCGATTCATTCTTACTTCGTTGAGGTTAACCATCGCTTATGTTTATTCTTTTTTTAAAGCTTTAACATCTTAAATAAAACGTTCCTTTTATAATTAAAAAAAAAAAAAAAAAAGGAAAGAAAATAAATCTATGTCAAAATCGAAATCGATAATAAGCAAATCGTATCGACGTATAAGTATAAGATAAAAAATCAATGAAAATTAAATCAATGAAAAAAAAAAAAAAAAACAGAAGCAAAGCACCTGGTATACAACAACCACCTGACTCGCTTGCGAAAACTCTAACGACAAGCGTTAGCAAGGTCGACATCGTGGAGGAGTTGAACATTCCAGGCGATAACGAGCTGATCGAAGCTGCAGAATATTTGATAAGAGCCGAGGAGGACGCAAGATTTGCTGAAAAATTGGCGGCTGTAGAAGCTGCAGTTGCCGGAGTACCACCCGAAATGGCTGAGGAAGCTGCACTGGCCGCTAGTAAGAGCTATCAGACGGAAAAGATTAGCGTGATTAAAGAAAAGATACCAGGTGAAACGGTGATAGAAGTACTCGGTTATGTTGGAGTTACTAAACCGAAGGAGAGAGATTCGTTTCATATCTGTCGATGAGTCAAACTATCGATCGAACTCACGTTTTCTTTTCATTCATATTAATTCATTTTATTCTTTTTTTTTTTTTTTTTTAATAATACGCATCGTTTTAATTAATTTCTCTATCCTTACATTGTATAATTACTTTCGTTCTATATTCGTTAATAAAAATGTATAAACTTATATAACTGGACGATGGTTACTCTCAGGAAGCTTAATTAGATATTCCAAGATTCGTTTGACAATCGTCGAATAATTTTGTCTTTCATGTTTTTCATCGTTTCGCATCTACCATCGTAAATCATACGATAGTTCAAAAAATAAATGAAACCTCGGTCTTAGCCGTAATGGTTTATAAAATGTTATTAAAGTTTCTTAATTAAATTCATCATTTTGTTATAGGCCCTTTGCTTGGCAAATATCTTCGTCTTATATCTCTCCTTCTTCTCCTTCTTCTCAGAACAGTTTTGGACAGTATGGAAAAACAAAAAAAAAAAAAATGAGAAAAGAGAGATACTCTTTGTCACGTAATCCTTATTCTTTATTTACGAAGATTAACGAACGATTAATGATTCGGAAGAGTAAGAGGAAAATTTTTGCGAATTGAGTTTCTCGCTTGGAATAAACGAGGGAGAGCTTTCGTAATTCCAACAAAATGGCTAACGACACTAGAATAGAAGCTAGATACTTACTTTTTATCCAGTAAAAAAAAGAACGAGAATGGTTTGGTTTTTCTTTTAAAGCTCGCGACCGCGAGGATGCACTATAGTCCCTTTCTCTTTCACGTAGGACGAGGAAGCACGATAATGCCCACTGCATATTTTCTGCATTCTTTTCTCCTACCTCTTTTTATCCCTCTCATTCTCTCTTCTCCTCCTCCTCCTCCTCCTCCTCCTCCTGTTATACGAAATAGCTACGAACGATAGACAAGATTTTTTATCGTTGAAAACTGGTACAAGTCAACGATTTATTTCTCGTATTATTACGTTGCTTGTGCAATACACGCGAAATACCTTTCACTATTCTTCAATACGCTCGACGAAAGAATTTTCTCAAGAATTTACCACTTTAAAACTTATATTAAATCGTTACTGCTACGATCTTACTTTTGTTTCGTAGAATAACTTCTTATACAATTCTCTTGATATTGTTCTATATTTTATAATAATAAAAAAAAATATATATATATATATATATAAATTAATTTAAAACGGTTGATCTGTTTTCTCGAATTTCGACAATATTTGTAATAATTATTTAATTTAACGATAATGTACGAATAGATTTATAGAATTATATTACATTATACTCGTCTTAAGACAACGCGAGTGGTATTGTCACTATACTATAATGGAAAGTATCTATACGATGCGTACTTGCTACATGAGCAGCTGGTTGCGTAAGTAAGCGAACGTTCTATCCTGTGGATTACTACGATGGGAGTCGAAGTAGGAGTTTAAACCCACGAGTTTTCCAACTATCGACCCAACGCCTTGCGATTTTCTCACGTCAAGATATCTTCTATAATAGCTTACTCTTCGATAATTCTTTGTCTTTTCTCATTAATATATCCATAACATTAAGTACACTTCTTCGTTAATTCCAATCACCGTGATTTATTAATTGCACCGGATAATGTGGATTTTAAGAATTCTTCGTTCAAAGTTTTCTTGCATAAAGCGTAAGCATGTATTTACCGAGTTTTTCAATTGAGGGATCTAAATATCTCGAAAAAAAATAAATTTCTGAAAAAAAAATTTTACATGAATATATATCTGGAGGGCAGATAATATATATGTATGTATGTATGTACGCGTATAACTTTAAAAATATGTATGTTGACTGTATACGGTTCATACAAATCGATGAAAGCTGTTCATGAATTTTTCGATTAATCCGTTGAACCGTCCGTTTATTTCCTACGCGATATTCGATCGTTACGTTCAATCAAAATAATTAAGTTCATTAATTGTAACCTATATACCTACCCAATTATATTTTAATCGTATATAACTAAATTGTCGATTGAAACGTTCAATTCAATAAATCTGATCAACTGATTGTTTCAAATATTCATTGAATTTATTCGGAAATTTTAATGCATTTATGTGTTTTAATGAATTTCGTTTATCTCTCCCGTTTAAAGAATTTTATTGTATTGTTTTTTTTTTCTTTTTTATCGTACAATCGTTCATATGTGTTACTTAAACATTTCGACTGAAAATTATTTTATTTTTCGCAGAAGAGTGGAACGAGAGCTTTCCATACCAGCTACTGATAGGAACTGGAGTTGCCTTGATGGCTCTAGTACTTTTAGCTGCAATTAGCTTCCAATGCTCTTCTACTTGGCGATGGTTGATGAGCGTCGCTCGCCACGAAAACGACGAAGATGCGAATGGTGATTTGTCTCAGCAAAATGCCATTCGCATTAGTCACTCCTTGCCGGATTTACAATCGGAACCGATCACTCATGAATACGTACAAGAACAAAAGGACAGTAAGAAGGTATCGAAAATTTTCGAAACGTTACGAATGGAAAATATTAGATTGTAATTAAAAAAAAAAAAAAAAAATATACTCATATAACGAATAATCAAAAATTGCCATTCCAATGTTTCCCTTGCAATCAATAACACGACACAATGATATAATATAAATAGATGCAGCATTGAAAATTTCGTTCCTAAAATATTTCTTATTCATACGTAGGTGTTACGTCAAACCACTTTGCCAATTGTTCCGATGCGCCATCAAAGTTTCCAACGACAATTGTCTCACCGTCTCGACTTGCCCAGTATCAAATTCAGTATTTGCAGTCTGGAACATCGTAGCGATTCTAGTCTCGGTCTTATCAAGGTAAGTTCGTACTAACGATAACTTGAAAATGTTAAACTATAAAATGGAACCACGGGTACGGTTGAAACGATACAAGTACATTATACGACTACGTCATGCTTTTAGAACATATACTACTTACGGTTACGTGTTTTCCAATAATTATTTCTCGTGATAAAAATGAATCGAATCAATCGATCCGTTTTAACAAACATCCATTACGTAAGAAATTTATATCATCACTGAAGCTTCACTCTCACGAGTTTTCTCATCTCTCGCTTATTGTAACGGGAAATGTTTTACTAAGTAGCATTGAAGTTTTGTATCGGATGACGTCATCATTGATGTTATAGCCGGAACTCTACAAAAAGGATCTCGTAAGGCAGGAAAGCACGGAGAGTTCTAGCACCACAGAAATGGAATACGCCGGAAAGCTACACTTCGCTCTTCGTTACGACAAGGAGATCGACGGTCTCGTCGTTAAGGTAAGTTCTACGGTTTCACGGGTAACCTTACAGACGTTAGTGATAGAGCCTTTCGAGAATTTCATTGTCCCGTTGGAATAAGTTAAAATTAAATACGGTCTCCGTAAATTTGTAAATTTTGATATATAATCACACGCTTTTCTCGTTTATTTACGAAATAAAGAAACATTTTTAAATATTACGAAATATTGCGAAATAATATTCATGGACGATACTTTTAATAGTAATGATAATTAACAAACGTGACCGTCGTTAGGTAATAAAAATGAATGATATATCAAGGTCTGCATGAATTTGTAAACGATTCGAAAGCTCGATGAGAATTATTTAAATGAGATTCATAGGCGAAGGCGATGACCGACATTCCCTCTTCGGTTTCATTCTTAACTCGTTAGAAAATTGTGTCACCGTTCATTCATGATGTGACACGCACGCGAACCTCCATGGAGAATTAATGCTGTACCCAGCGTGGCTCGATTTGTTGCAATGGCGAAGAAAAAAGAATTCCTGTAAAGGACGCGACAATGCGTGAAAGGAGGACACGAGAGCTATCCCAGTACTTTGTTCGAATCGTTTACTAGTTAGAATCGTAGAAAATGTTAGAACGTACTTCTACCATCCCTCGTCTCGCTTGATTACGTTTAACATTCTATACTGGTTACAGATGTAATTACTTTCTTCCGTATTGTTTGCGTTGAGTCTAACTTCTACCTTCAGTTATCTCGAAAATCTCGATTGGACAAGTTTGTTCGAAATACTTCGATCTTTACTACGCGAACTAATCTCGACAAATTAGAATATTTTTACATCGAAATGAAAACAAAGTCGTACTTACGTGTTATTACGAATTAGTTTCGAAAGGATTTTAACGAGAGAAAAAAAAAAAAAGAAAAGAAAAGATAAAATTTTGCCAACGAGATTTAAACTATGAATGATTAAATAGGCTAAGTTTAATTAACCGTCGAGAATTAAATACCAGTGAATACAAGCGAGTAAACCTGGTAAAGCTAATGAGCTAACTAAATGCGATTTATTTACGTTAAATTACGCGCGTCCTTTTAAAGTGGTCTTCATTATCGAGTACATTGAGTAATGCACATGTTCATTAGAAATTATTGGACATGGAGAGAGAAACAAAGATATAGAGATAACGAGAGAGAGAGAGAGAGAGAGAGAGAAAGGCATATGCCCGTTACGGTCACATTCGATCTTTCAGAAATAGTCGAAGCACGTGACATGTCGAAACAGAGAAACTTAAGCGTCTATTACGCTATACCACCTACATCATTTGACATATTTCTTCGACTTCATTCATAAAATAACACGTAGGAGATACGAAGGTGAAGCCAAAGGCAAATTTTACAGTCTCTCTTTTTATCTTTCGAATGACTGGGAAGTAATAATTATCAGTTTTTATAAAAGTTACGATTATTAAAAAGTTTCTACTTTATTGTAATATAATTTGTTTCAAGTTTAAAACATAACTTTTTCGCGAAACATAATATGTATAATATAAAGGGAGAAGAGAAAAATTTGTCAATTTTGCGAGTAGAAAATTCGAAAAATTTGAAATAACTATGTTTTGTAAGTAATCGGATGGAAAAATTTCAAAAGTCTTTTATCTCGAATGCATAGCGATTTTTCTTTTTTTTTTTTTTTTTTAATATGAATGTAGTAAAGTCATTAAAGGCGGAAATAACGATGATACACCTCTGTGAAAAAGGAAATTACGAAAAAATTTGTATGTAACGAGAAAAGTATGAAACTCAATTAGCCTCGGATTCATCCGTTTCTTTGTATCTTGAAACGAAAAAAAAATATATATATATTCACCCCCAGATGAAAGTCGGAACGTTAATGCTGTAGATACAAACAAGGAGTTAGATTAATTACCAAGTTGATTTTTAAATTAGGTCTTAGAGGCTCGAGAATTACCGGTGAAAGATGTAACAGGTAGCAGCGACCCTTATATAAAGGTATATCTCCTACCCGATCGAAAGAAAAAGTATCAAACGAAGGTTCATAGGAAGAACTTGAACCCGATCTTCAACGAAACATTTATTTTCAGGTGAGTTCAAGCATAAACTAATAGTTTCTAATCGAGTTATCACTAACTTCCCCGATAAACTGATCTACGAAATTCTAATAATATCATTTTATTTATTACCTTATTTACGTACCTTCTATCAGTAAAATCAATATTCTCGTTGCACCCTGACAACATTCTATTATTGCACCATATCGATCTGTTATTCCTACATATCGATCATTGTTTACAATAGACTTGATAGAAAAATAATAATCTTCTTTTTTCCTTTTTTTTTTTTTTTAACATCACTTTATTTCTTTAGCGTTCCTTACGAGGAATTGAAGGAACGCTATTTACAATTTTCCGTCTACGACTTCGACCGTTTCTCCCGACATGATCTCATTGGGCAGGTGGTACTTAAAGGATTGTTGGACTGCACCGACCTCGAGCAAGAAATCGAGTATACGATGGATATCCTCTCTGCACCTCAGGTAATTTAAATCGTTCGTTTTAATCATCGATGGAAAAGGGATGTTAGGTTTAAACCGATGAAATTTTGTGATGCTTTTAGGAAAAGGTGGATCTAGGGGAATTAATGCTATCTCTCTGTTATCTTCCAACTGCTGGACGGCTGACTCTGACAGTGATAAAAGCTAGGAACCTCAAAGCTATGGATATAACTGGATCGTCCGGTAAAAAAAGAAAAAAAAAAAATAAGATAAATGAAGAAAAAAAAAAAAATTAGCTTCACAAGTGATCTTAATTCGACGACACATAAAAAGTTCAGTTTGAACGTTTTCAAAACGAAATTAGAAAGTTGATTGGACCATCGATGACAACAAACTGCGATCATTATCGGTTGACTTCGTTCGTATTAATTATTTGAATATCAAATTAAACGGTGATAAAGCAGGCGCAAATTAATTTTATTAGAACGTTAATTAAAGCGATATGAATTAAACGTTTCGAATATCATAGAATATTCGTATAGTAAGGAGAAACACGCTAGCGTTTAATCATGTTTATCGTTCGGAAAATATCTCTCGATATTTATGCGATGAACTCGATCGTGTTTCGTACTCACGGATATACGTAAACACTCACTAACTTACACGTTTAATCGTATCTCCGCGCGATCATTCTATTCTCCATCTCTTTTCTTTATTTACGATCTCAACTATCCTCTTTGTCCTTTAGATCCCTACGTGAAGGTGTACCTTCTATGTCGTGGTAAACGGATAAAGAAAAAGAAGACGACCGTGAAGAAGAACATGCTCTTTCCCGTGTATAACGAGGCGCTCGTTTTCGACGTGCCAGCAGAGAACATAGAAGAAGTCAGCCTTATAGTGAAAGTTATCGATTACGATAGGTAAGAGCGATCTTTTTCTAGAGCTATTACATGTATCCTGTTTCTCTAAGAGAAACGAAAAGGAAATAAAAAAAAGAAAGAAAGAAAGAAAGAAGGAGAAAGAAAACACAGTCACAGTTCAAAGAATATTTTTTATTTATTCTATGTCACCGCTTAGGATCGGTTCGAACGAGTTAATGGGCTGCACGGCAATCGGTTCGAGCTTTATCGGGATTGGTCGAGATCATTGGTTAGAAATGTTGGATAATCCAAGGAAACCAGTAGCTCAATGGTATCCTCTTCTTGAAACCGTAGCAGGTCATATCCCTTCGGTTGCTTCCGAGCCACTTCCAGTAAGTTTGAGCTGCTTAAACAGTAGGTGAGTAGATCAAATATCTTTCATTTGTTTCAATAAACAATTAATTAGCTTTTATTTTCCTTCGAGATCCGTCCGGAATCGTCGTACGACGTTTAAACTCTATTTTAATTTTGTTCGTTAAATTTGTCAGATGAAGACAAAAGGTTGGAAGAAAAACATGCGGATGCTCGCAGAATTCCTTAAACGTCGACTTGGACAACGTCCCTTTCTGTCGTCATTTAATGCATATCTCTTGACTGACTTAAGTACAACCTCTATTTCAAACAAGGGCTCGGAAGTCAAAACTCTGTGCTTTGAATATCTTTACTTGCGACAGATGTGGATTAGTAAACGAGTACTCGCTAAGGACAGCCTGTGAAAAAAAAAGATAAAAAAGAAACAAAACAAAACAAAAAAAAAACAAAAAAAGGAAAACAAAACAAAAAGAAAAGTAAAAAAAAAAGAAGAGGGAATCTATGTCCGTTTGCTGGGGCTTGCATAAGGTTAGTCGACATATTCGGCAATGAGAATGATGACCAATAAAAAAACGGAGATGAATAGATAGGTACGTAGATTAGAGAACAAAGAGAGAGAGAGAGAGAGAGAGAGAGAGAGAGAGAGAGAGAATGTGTGTGTATGTTTTTGACGATGAATAAAAATCTTACGATACCTATTAAAACTAATCACGGGCTGGACCCGCGATATTTTATCAAACGCACACCTTGATTTTAACGTATCATGACGGTCATGACGTTCATTCGAAATTGTTAGAAATAAAACTTGCAAAATTTAGACGGATAGGTAAGTTTTTATAAAAAAAAAAAAAAAAAAATTATAATAATGAAAGAGAGTCGAGATAAAAGAGACGTATGTGGGTATAAACATGTGGATACGTGCACATGTACACGTGTACGTCATACCTCGTATGCAAGAATTTCAAAATGACGCCTCTTCGTTCTCGCGAAAGCTGGCTGCATCATAATGCATTATGTCAAAGTACACAGGGCCTTATCCTCAGGTTAGACGAAAGAACAAAGACAGCGAAATGGTAGTATAAGAGACAAATCATTTTAAAAAACGAAAGAAAAATAAAATAAAAATGGAACGAACAAAACCGGTTTGATAAATTTGGTACGTTGTAACTACGTAAAGAATGGACACGTTAGAGAGAGAGAGAGAGAGAGAGAGAGAGAGAGAGAGAGAAGGATCAAAAGTGAAAAAGTGAAAGAGGCATAGTACAGTGTAGAGTTTGAATGCGTGTAATGATAGAAATTATTGACAGGCAGGTGTCGGCACATAGAAAGAAAATTTCATTACAAAACTCCTCGGATATTTTCCGATATCTCCTTATTAAAAGTAACCAAAAAGGTCGGATATTGTTAAACGAAAGAAGATAAATGAAGATGGAATCGGAGTAGAGTTAAATAAGACGATTAGAGCGTAACCTAATGTTATTAAAGAGGCGCTAATTTTCGAGTGACAAATCAACCGTGTCCCAGCTTCTCCCATCTTTTATGTCTCCCTTGTACGAATACCGTACGACTATTGAGAGCGATTAGGAAACAAACAATTGAGATCTGACGACCGTCATATAAAAATGGTAAAAAATGAACAAAAAAGAAAAAATGAAAAAGTAAAAAAAAAAAAAAATGCGCACGCTTTCTTTCCGTATACTTGCTTCTCGAATTTTCGGAAGCTCGTATATAGTTTCACACCTGCCTGATAAAATGCCTGCACTTTGCGTAGATACTCTTTCAAGACGAGCTATATCTAACAATGCATGTATAATGTGCTATAAATACTTATATTTATATGTCCGTGCAGAAAAAATTATATATGTATACCGATAGACACATATAATTACCATCACACCACAGATAATCGAAAAGAAAGAAGATAAAAGAAAATATTCTTTGATTCTTACGACAATAAAACGAGCGACTAGATAGGAACCGAAAATTAAGAAGAAAAAAGAAAAAAAAAAGGATAAAAAGACAAAAATAATAAAAAAAAAATAAAAATTTAAAAAACAAAGTTTTGCAATCAACAGTTTGCAAGATCAATCCGTTAATATTACTTTCTTTCTACAACTTTTACGTGCGAATTTTCGTAATTGCAGAATGTGGAAACAACCACTTTCCCCTGTTTGAACGGTTTACTATTACACGCAAGTTGCACCAATCTCTGTAGTAATGTTCTTTCGACGGGATACGTGTCTAGATATTATACGTGAACAAAATTCAAAGAAACATGCGCATGATCGTAACCTGGGTCAATCACATAAATTTCAACGAACGAATATTTCAAAAATAATATTAGATATTGATGTATGAATTCTTGTTCTTTTCTTTCATTTTTATTTATTTTTTTTTTTTTTATTTTTTACTTTCGATAATTTATCAAGTATCATCACTGAAAGTATATTATGCATGATTATTTTTTAAATATTCGTTCGTAATACTTTAACTGTTTCATCCTATATATGCATATATGATATCAAACGTATAACAAAAAGATGAAGCTCGACAAGAGCGCTAATTGTGATAAATAATAAATGCGAACGCATATCGTGAGTTTCGCAAATTAACAAACATTGATGTATGTTATTGTGATCGAAAGAAAAAAAGAGAATGAGAGAAGATAAACAATAGACGAAAACGAATGTGTGAAGTGTGATAGAGAGGGAGAGAGAGAGAAAATATATATATATATTATATAATAACGTGGCTGTTGCTTTGTATACTTGCGCACAGCTAAATCAATTTGATCACAAAAAAGTCGATAATAATGTATATTGTGTAAGAAAAAATATATCTTAGATATCGTGAGGAAATTTTCACAATATAAAAATTCGATACATGTATAATATAAATCATATAATAGACATAAATATATATATATATATATATATATATATATATATATATATATATATATATCCATGTAAGGTAAACGTATTGTATCTTTAATTATATTTAATTTCTTTAAAACTTAATTATTAGGTAAAAATTTACGAAAGTAAATATGCATTTCAAAAATTAGCTTCAAAAGTCATTTCACTTTGAAGAATCAATTATTTGGATTTATCTTGGGCCAAAAAGGAACAAGTTAAGACTTTCGTCTAACTGACATAATTCATCCTTCATATATATACATATATATATATATATATACACACATATACATATATATGAATGAATAATGTTTAAAAAAAAAAAAAACGTATCGTATGAAATATATAGGTACACGTATTTTGTCTAGTTACTAGAAACGAAAAATATCTATAGAAGAGAGATTCACGAAAAAAAGATTCAAATTAATTGTAAGTTAATTAAACGCGAATGTTGAAAAGGCAGAATTTATGAGAATGCTTGATAAAATATAAATGGATGTAGGTTCTTACCCTCGTAACTCTGGTGCCGAAAAGTATCCAGGAAATTTTTCGTTAGCGGGTGATATTATTTCGAAGGAACATTTATCTTCTCTGTCGATGTTTCCGCGAAGAATACTTACAAAGAATGAGAATTTTTTCGGGCGTCCTGGGGGATGAAAAATTCGAGAAAAAAAATGAATTCGCTCACGTGTCAACGTGAAAGCGAAGGACTACAGGCTTCGAATAACGTTAAATTTACAGAAAAAAAAAAAATAAATAAATAAATAAATATATCCCGATCGAATGAATATAACTTGATTGATAAAAATATACGTAATCCATGTAGACTGTCCCTTTATTGAAAAAAAAAAAAAAAATAAATAAATAAAAAAAAATAAATAAATGAACGATAACGTTAATACCATATTGTGTCAGAAAAGTAAAAGAAAATATTGTGCCAAGTGAAATAATTATTGTAGTATACTATAATAGAGTCTATATATCGACATATATAATAATACCTGTATAAATATTTCTCGGATGCTTGTAGTTATATCTTTTACGATTCATAGATTCTACGCTTACATTTTTTCGAGTAAATTTACTTGGACGATACCTGCCGTTGAACTACAAGACTTTTCCTTAATCTTTTCGAATTTATCTTCCTTCCAGCGATGCCCGTTATCAAAATTCTTAACAAAATGATGATAGTAGGAAAGAAAAGAGAATACCAAAAAAAAAAAAAAGAAGAAGAAGAATACTGTATTTTTTCATACCAGATTAAACTCATTCCAACAGACTGAGCATATCTTTTAACACTCTTGTTCTTATTAAAATCAAGACAGGCATTTGGAAGGAATATTTATACGATCGTTTCATTTTGCCAATAATTTGTAATTTAATTAGCGTTATTTATAATTAAATCATGTTTCCTAATGTCACGAATGAATTCAGCTCAAATCGTTGTTTCTTTTTCTTATTTTTTTCTTTTTTTTTTTATTTGAAACAGTAATAATGAAACTCTTTCATATTATAATTATTAACTCGAGCTAAGAGTAATATTCGTCATATAATATTACAAATTTTGCAAAAAGAAAAGCATATTTTTTATTCTTTCTGAAAGAAAAAGAAATCACTAAATTATCGATATAGCAGCAAGATTGAAGTAATGATATTTGTTTTTAATGGGCATCGTGTAAAATATTCGAAATACACGAAAACTTTTCTGAAAATCTGTCACTGCCTGTCAATGATGGATGACATTTGAGTATACGCGTACCTTCCACCTATCAATTAAAATGCGTAGAGATTCTACGTATTTGAAGAACCATTAAAAGAACAAAAAAAAAAAAAAAGAAAAACAGATTAGGGATGGAAACGACTGTATCCCGAAAGTGGATAAAATACTATTTTATGATACTAGTTATATTGAGAAGTGAACAAAAAAATAAAATACGTACTATTTCGTAAGCGAATTACTCCGTCTCTTTCGTTTAATTATGTCGATTCTTAAATCAAAAGATAAAACGATCATTAATTAATTAAGAATATTTGTCATGATCGCATATCAAAACGTAATAATTATTGTACCTTTACATTGCGTATAATTTTTCTTTGTATAGGTATTAAAATGCGTAAGAGAACATTTCATTGGAAAATAATGTGCATCGATCACTTTCAACGGTACATCCGATTAAAAATATTTAATGGAAGAAGGTCCTCCATCCCTGATTAAAATAATTAATGAACGAACGATTGATATGTATATGTAAATTGATTGCACGGTAGTCTCGTTCAAAACAAATAATCCCTTTTTCAACACGAAAGTGATCGTGAAACGCATATAAATCTATTAATGAATGTAATAAAGAACTCTAGATCGACGATATGCATAATTTTCTAACGAATACATATCTATACTGTATATTTGGACGTGCGACGCCCTGTATTGTGATTGTGAAGAAAACAAATAAATCGATATAAATCATAAATTTATGTTGCTTTCCTTTGTTTTTATTTGTTTTTTTTTTTTTTTTTTTTATTTTTTCATCGATCTCAATCTCTATTGAAAACTCATTCAATAGGTATCAAATTAAAAAGAATTTCATGATACAAAGCTTCGAAAAGATTTATCATCGGTGGCAAATAAGAAAAATCTTCTGCAACATCAAATGTACTTTTCATTTATTTGACTACTTATGTTTACAGATTTTAATCTAATCTTAAGCTAAAGATACAACTTTCCCATTATGTTACCTCTAAATCGAAACGTTACGATAATTCTAAGTATAAAATAAGCAATGGAGCTTATATTGGTAATGTGGTAGCAACGACTTAAGTACCTTTCTACTTAAATACGTACTCGTTAAAAGTGGCGGGAATAAACCTCTACACCGTTTCTCCTCCTCCCAGATGTTATATTCTTTTTCTTGTTTTCTTTTTTTATTTTTTTATTTTTTTTTTTTTCACGCGAAAAAACGATAATTCGATAAAATCACACGACTCATTCCTATCGATCAACGATTTTTAATTACGATTTTGGCTTCGTCGTAAAATCAGAAATCCTTCGAAGATCGTTCGCGGTTCCATAATTTTTCTCTTGTTAATTCATCCTCTATTTCGTCTTGACGCGATCTTGAGTTTTATTAAATCCGTAAGAATTACAAAAAGGAAAAAAGAAAGGGAATCGATCTAACGTAACGTTCGACGTCAAAAGAGGAACACACCAGGGTACCGCAAAACGATCTTACGGTAGGTAAGGTCGGAGTTCCTAAGCTCCAATCTCTTTTGAATATTTCACTGTAATATTAAAAACACTATTATGCGAAATAGTAAAGCAAGCATTGTCCAGTAACGTTTATGCACTCATTGAATCGCTGTATTCTTTTTTTCTCTTTTCTCGTTTTATTTATTTTTTTTCTTTTTCGTTTCTTTTTAATCCTCCCGATCGCACGACCTACCACTAGAACGATCGGACTAAAAGTCGGTTCCTTTTCTTTCCGTGATGTACGTAGTTTATTGTTTTGGAATGTCTTTCGTTTGTCCCCGTCGCTCTTAAACGCCGCGAATAACGAAACGAAGGATCGATGAAGACGAGTATTCGAAACGATTCAAAACGAAAATGTCCGATCTATTGTTTACTTTCTCTCTTTTTTCTTCTGGTTCTTTTTATTATTTTACTTTCTTCATTTCTGTTGTTTTTTTTTGTTTTTTTTTTCCTTTCAATTCTCTTACTCCGGGAATTTTGCGATGAATCGTTTCGAACACGTCGACTAAAATCTATCATAGATTCATAATAACTCTACAGGCAGCCCTTCGTGTACGAACGAATCGATTAAGAAAAAGTTCCCCCCCCTTTTTTTTTACGAGCTCGAGAAAGTCTAATGATTTATATTTCTCGTAGCTTTCTTTTCGTTTTCTTTCTTTCTCTTTTTTTTATTTTTTTTTTTTTGACTTTTTCTCTTTTTTTTTTCATTGTTAATATCGGTCTAGCAGTTCGAAGACCTATTCCTGAAAGAAGTAAAACGTATCCCTGTTATCGATTACTGAACACGCAAAAACATTGATTAATTTGGGCCTTAACTCTCTCTCTCTCTCTCTCTCTTTCTCTCTCTCTCTTTTTCTCGTTACATATCATATACAAATTTATAGTACTCCTTTCCTCCTCCGAGCTATTATCTTCCTTTCCCATTAACTTCTCTTATTATTTTGTTTTTCATCACGTTTTCTTATTCTCTTTTTTTCGCTCATCCATAATATTAAGTACGTTCATAATTCATAATCCGTATTAATCCAATAAGGATACTAATCGATATAATAATGACAATAGAATGTAATAATTGTAATAATATAATTATAGGCAAACTCTTGTAGCGTTGTACTTAGCGTTATTTAAAATAGTAGCAATATATTTTATATATATATATATATATATATATATATATATATATATATATATATGTATATATACATACATATATATATACATACATACATATACATATATATATATATACTGAAGTTCAAGTACGGACAGAAAATCGACTTGTTATTTGCCATTCTTTCTTTTTTTTTTTTGTTCTTCATCTTTCATTATTTTTTCTTGTTGTTATTGTTGTATGTTGTTGTTGCTGTTGCTGTTGTTGTTGTTGTTGTTGTTGTTGTTGATGCTGTTTCTTTCTTTAAACTTCCTTTTATATGTATATATAGCAATATGGAGGGAATTCACTAACAACATGCTCGAAAAGTGCAGCATTCTCACACATCTATAAACAAATATAAAAATTCTTCTTTCTCACGTCTCTTTTTGTTTTCATTCTTTCTTTCTTCCTTTCCTTTTTCCTTTTTTCTTTTTTTGTTTCCTTTTCATCTTTCTTATTATATTGCACGAAATTTTTTCGCACCGCTAGGATACATCATCACCGACGTTAAATTGCTTTGCTCTCTCTAACATACGCGAACGTCTTTCCCAAGCCCCCTGAGCGAAAAAAGAAAATCTCCCGTAGAAATCTTTCCCTTGTTATTGCACTGATTGTTATAATAATGAATAATAATAACAATTAGACTCGCTCGTCGAACGTCGACGGAAAAACGTTAGGTCGAGAGGGAAAGCAGAAAATCGCCGATTAAATGTTTACGTAGCGTGTGTATGTGTGTGTGTGACTTTCCACATTATTTTTTCTCTTCGTACATCCTTCTCTCTTTATCTCTCTCTCTCTCTCTCTCTCTCTCTCTCTCTCTACCTCTTTCTACTTCTCTCTCTCTTTCTCTCTCTCTCTCTCTATCTCTATCTCTATCTCTTTCTCTCATAAACTCTCACTCTCTCATATTAGTAGCGAAAATAAGACGTCGATAATATGCTCCTGTACACTTAAGTACACGTAAAACGGTTATATGCGCGATAGAAATACATTATTATACGTTTACAAGAAAACTAATCATATTGTGCTTGCAAGCACCAAGCACGACTCTTTCACCCTTATCTCGATTATTTTCGAACTATGTGTCGTCGTTTCACTCATTCGTATTTCCTTTCACTCATTCGCACACATACACATGTTCTGTCTCTCGCACTCACATATTACTTAGATTTACTTTTCTTTTTTTCGCTCGTATCCGAATCGCGAAGGGAACATTTTACGATCATCATGCACAAAAAAAGAAATTGAACACGCCCACAACGATTTGGCGAACATTACTGTTATTAAACATTACCGTTGCACACGAAACATTATCTTTTTTTTCTTTTTTTTTTTTTTTGTTTCTTTTTTCTTTTTCCTTTTTTTTTTTTAAGATTTCCTTACGTTTCTATATTAATACTAATAATCATAATACAATAAAAATAATATTTTAATAATCATAATAATAATTTTAATAATAATAATAATAATAATAATAATAATAATAATAATAATAATAGTAATAATAATAATCAGCATCATCATCATCATCATCATCATTATCATTAATAATGATACCGTACGTACGATGAGCGATAGAGAGGGATCGAACGATCCACTGTCGCATGCAAGCATCGACGTAATTTCCTGTATCGATTAATATACACAATATTGATTTTCGACAGCTCGATTGCATGCAACTCGAACGGTACAAACGACGGAACCATGCGATCCTACAATTTTTACACTTAAGCCGTATACAACAACAGCATTAAGAATTCCATTAAATATTATATCAACACCTATGATCGATACGGACCACGTAGACCTTCGTTCGCGACTACTTTCATCTTTGTCCTCTGCATTTATAAAAGAGAAGTCTCTGACTAGTTTAGCATCCTGAGCTGTTTATATTATTCGAACCTTTTTAAGTAAACGTCGACGACGCGGCAAATGGATTTCGATCTCTGCGTATTCACGACGCGCGAAACTTTGAATCACCTTTAATCGATTTAAATGCAAATCGAAAGTTATTGTAATATAAAAGGGAGGAAGAAAAAACAAAATTTCTAAGATAAGATTGATAAATGCACAGAAGATGTTTCAAATAATAATATAAAATATAAACGGGACAAGAGGCGTAATGTAAAATATTTCGCTTAATAATATTTTATAATCGTAAAAATGAAGATCGATTTCCAAATCCTATTTCTTTTCGCATTTCTCTTATTCTTTTTTCTTTTTTTTTTTTTTTTTGCTTTTTTCTCGTTTTTCTTTTTTTTTTTTTGTTTTCCTCCCCCAACTATCCCTATAATAACAAATCCTATTGTACTTCCATGGAATCGCGAAAAATAGCCTCCACGAGTCCGTAAAATACGAATTTCTCACTTGTTATAATTGAAGAGAACTCTCCCTCACTCGTACAACATTTTACACACGCCCAATCACGTTCCTTTGTCCCACTTCGCGACACGAAGACCTTCCTTCACCCTCTTCCCCCTCCTCGAAGTCTCCGAAAAAATGGAAATGCTATGACACACCCTACCGATATCAATAACCACGACTTGTAATCTCGCTGATTAAAATGAGCTCGCGCGGGTAAAAACGATTGTCCATCGAGACAGCTCGATTAATTTTCCGTCGTTGTGCAAAGCGAAACGAAGCGAGGACGAGTCGTACGCTTGAAGAAAGCGTGCATCAAAGACTACTAAGTGCAAACGACTCGAAGCTATACGTGCTCTTCTACCATTATCAGTTGCATCCATACCGAGAGTTCGTCGTTCCTTTTTTAGCTAAGAACAAATCTCGACTCACGTAAAGACAATCACACGAGAAAATTATCTTCGTTCCTAACGTTATCCATCTCCGTTTTGTTTAATTCTCAATATAAAAGTGATCTTGTAAAAATCGTAATAAAAATGAATCTCAGTGTAATAAATATCAATCCTTTCCTTTCTTATTTTTTTTTTCTTTTTCTAATCAAAATATTTCGCTGTCTTAAATCATTCGAACTCTCTTCTTCCTCTTTCATACACACACACATTTCTCTCTGTCTCTCTGTCTCTCTGTATTTCTCTCTCTCTCTCTCTCTCTCTCTCTCTCTCTCTCTCTCTCTCTCTCTCTCTCATTCTATCTATCACACAAAATCAACTTCCGCGAAGGACGCGCATTAGGTCCAATCGCGAAAGAAGAAATGTTGATCCTTCGGTTATACGACGGACCACTCTGTCAGAATGAATTCGAGATGTTTAAAACCACATTTCTTTAGCCTATGTAATTTAATCGATCTGCTGATTATATATCTCGTGTGCGAAAATACCAAGAAATATCCTCGCAAAAAGTTAAGCTGGACGGCTTTGATAAAATTAGGATCTCTTTCGAAGGACGCGAACGTTGGATAAGGGTGGTAAATAGTGTGTAGTAAACAGGGACAGGCTTATTTAGGTGCATATAGTAAGTCGGATAAATGGGAAAATGGAATCTTATATATGTGTATATATATATATATATATATATATATATATATATATATATATATATATATATAGCAGGTGTGATCCAGGGAAGTGCTCGTTAGCGTAGATACACGGATTATAGAAAAGCTTCGCGGACGGCAGAGTATACAAAGAGAATGCCATCTATCTCGAGCCTCTTATATTCTCTTTTTCATTCTCTACCATTCTCTTTTCGCGTGCCTCAAAATTTAATATGATGCTGCTCGCGTGCTCTTAACCGAAAAGGTTAGAAAAATCGTGAGAGCGACGTAATTCTTATTCTTATTCCTTTTTTTTTTCTTTTTCGTTTTTGTTTTTCTTTCTTATTTGTTTTTCTTTCTATAACTTTTAACAGACTTGCGTGTGTATTAAGGTGACTCTCTTCCTACATAATTTGTAATTTTTTTACTTCTTTGTATAAGACGGTACGCGCATTTTTGCTCTTTTTTCTGATTTTCCATGTTTTCTTTTTCTTCCTTTTTTTTTTTTTGTAACTTTTTTCATTTTCGTTTAAATCCAAATCGGTCGCCCTAACGCTAACGAACGCATACGCGTCTCGGTATATTATTATTATTATTATTATATATATATATATTTTTTTTTCTTTTTCTTTCGTAATTCCCTTATTTTTAAGTATCCGCACGCCATTTTATTATGTATATATGCATGTATTTGTGGATTTGTGAGTGTGTGCATGTGTATACATAAGTTTATATAACACAGCGATTCATTATTTACAGGAAAAGATTTACTAACGAAGGGTAAGGGAAACGAGATTGTAGTAGCTTTTGAATGAGCGAGGGCTATGAATGAACCCGCGCGATTTCGAGCCGTAAAAATTAACTTACGCTCTGATATATCCTGTACACGACCGAAGAGAACCGAAAGTACGCGACTTTTGAACGGCTCGCGATTTGTGCCGGCGCGTCATGTCGGCACTTTCCGTATTTCTTTTATTTTTTTCTTTTTCTTTTTTTTTACTTTCTTGTTCTTTTCTCTTCTTTTTTCGATTTTCCTTCCGCCTTCGTAAAACTTCTCTTTATTTTCTCGTTTATTCCGTTTTTATTTATTTATTTTATTTTTTATTTTTTTTTTTTTTCATTGTCAATTCCGATCCGCTTTGTTTATCGAAAACGTGAGAATAACTCGGCTACTTCCGTGTCTCGATTAATTGACTAGCATTGAACGTATGTCGCTCGATCAGGAGCTCGAAACGAGCTCCGGTCTTATCGATCGGAACTGTCGGAAAATTTTTGAAGGAGTTTCTTCCGCTTTTCCGACAGTCCATCGGGATCAGATAGTGCTAAATTAACGTGCGAGTATCGAGCGAATTTGTCTCTTCTATCGACGTTTGTCATCTCTTTGTCTCACACACTGTTTGTCATTTTCTCTCCCTCCCTCTCTCTCTCCCTCTCTCTCTCTACCTCTACCTCTCTATTTATCTTTCTCTATTACCAATGTTCGAATATTTTCTCGTAAAACACTTTGAAAAAAGCGCTACATTATTTCATATCAATTTGTAAAAAGCGAGCTTATTGCTTAGCGCTGAATAATCGTGGATTATTTAATACGGATTCGCCCTTCCTCTGTCTGACTTCTCTTAAATTCTTCATTGCGCAGATACACCCATCTTCCTTTTTGTTCTTTCATTTTGTCCGTTACTCGTCGATATTTCGATATAGCGTTTCCTCGTGTCCTCGTTGCTCCTCGTCACGAATCTCATAGTGTTACACCATGCTCGCTTTGTCGATCTTCGCGGGGAACGCGAGAGAGCGTCTTTGCTCGCTAGAGGAGGAAGGAGCAGCAGTTTCAGTAACGTTGCTGAAATTCATGGTGCCACCTGTTGAAATCGATGTGGAATATTACGATCGAACCATTAGCTAGACCGGCTAGCAAAAACCTAAAAGGAGATATGTATCAGTCGAATTCGTTGTAACGTAAAAAACAATACAATTTAACTTGAAGTGCGGGTTAATGATCGTAATTCAATGAAGAACAATTTCACTTTAGATAACTTTGGATATTTACTTTTGATCGTGAGAGAGTGCCAAAGAACGCACGCTGCTCTCGCAAGCTGGAAATGCGTAGAGGAGAGCAAGATTGAACGTTCGCCAAACTTCTACGATACCTTTGTCACCGCCGGTCATCAGATACTCGCCATCTCTGCTCAATAGCAAGCACTGTTGGGAATCAAGGAATGGCACATTAAATCGATGAATTTATCGGCCGATCAACGAAGATCGAAACGCCATTTATACCTGAAGATTATCGTTGTGCGATTCGTGACGTAGACGCTTTCCATTAATGGTGAAAGCAGCGACGTGTCCACGTTCATAATTTACAACTATTACACCTTCCCGCGACATAGCGATATTCTCGGGAGATGAAAATCCGTTTGGTGCTTCAAGGGACCTTAGAAGATCGCCGAACGTCGTGTGTACCAAGACTGGTCCATCTATATTTCGAGAAAATCAGATAAAGAATTTTAATATTTATCGATTGCTTAAAAATCTTAATGCATAATTAAACGAAACAAAAAAAATAGAGAGAGAGAGAGAGAGAGAGAGAGAGGAGACAAATATTTAAGAAGAATATACGATCAAAGAAAATTCACGTACAGTAAGAGCCAGAAACGACCAAGCCCAATTCGGCCGAAATGACAACAGCCGTGACCGGTTGCTCGTGACCGGTCAATGTAGCACGAGGAGCAGGTGCTTCACTTTCGCCAACAATTGTCTGCGTTCTAGCGTTCCAATGCCATAACAATACCGTACAGTCGGCACTCCCGGAAGCAATATAGCAATCAGAAGTGATGTTGCACTCGCTACGAGACAAACACGTCACCACGCCGTAATGCCCGAAAACGATCTGAACAATTTTGGCTAGAAAAATACATTTTAAAGGGATCCGATATTAAAATAATTAATTTCAGTAATGTGTATATATATATGTATATTTTTTTTTTAATTATTTGATATTAATATACTCGAACAAGTCGGTCGTCATTTTTATACGTTTCGTTACCTGTCTCAGTTGAGAATACACGAAAACTGTTATCCCAAAAGCCACAAGCTACTAAAAATCGACTATCCACTGTGGTAACGAAACAATTACTTCGTATTTTTAATTTCTGACTGAAATTGTCACCCAAATGGCGACGCAACGCTGGATTCGAGCTATTCGCTGCTTGAGCTAAAACAAAAAAGTTTTACGATTGATTATGTCATAGAGAGAGAGAGAGAGAGAGAGAGAGAGAGAGAGAGAGAGAGAGAGAGATCTTCACTTCAATATTTGTCTCCTCTAAAACTCACATAAAACTGGATCCATGGAAAGAGGTTGATTCGCAGCCTGAGCTTGTGGTGTATCAGCATAACTTGGGGATTGTACCGATGCTACAATAAAAAAGAAAAAAAAAAAAGAAGGAGGTTTTAATCATAAACATTATACCCTCGATATTATCCGATAGGAAATACTTATTATATAAATTATTTATCTTTATTGTAAAACTATGATAACAACATCATGCGATTTACCAGCATAATTCGTATTCCATCGATTAACAGCGAATTGTTGTCCAGTTGTAACAGTAACGACCGATGGTAATGGTAATTGCGGATAGGTATTGGCCGATATATGACAGATCGGTGAGTTAGATGGGAACTTGATTGTCATGCAAACGTCATCCGGTATACTGGAGAACATCATCGGTGACTGCAAAATGGGAAGAGTCTTATGCAGCTTCGTCGAAGAGGTCCAAATAGTATCCTAAATCGTAGAGAAAAGGGTACGTAGCTTATCGATGGACTAATATAATAGCTCTGTAACCTTTTCTCGAAGTTTTTGTTTTCGTCGAATCACGTATGTACGTTTCGTCGACCTTTCGTCGAATGCCACATACGTTCGAGGGATTCGCCAAGAACCATAATGACAAGTTCAAAAGTAATTAAAAACAAAATGAAATTGCAAACAAAAAAAAAAAAGATATAAAAAACACAAAAAAAAAATGTGATTCTCGAAAGACTCACCAAATGCATAGCCGAGCTTCTAGGTGGATGAGGCTCCATTAGAAGCTGTGACGGAGTCTGTCCAAAGTTTCTTATCTGATTTTCTATCGCTTCTCTCATCACCGGATCTGTTATCGTATCAAGATCCACGCTACCTTCATATGTTAGATAATAAAATACGTTCGTGGCTCGTACCGCCTCAGGACCTATTGAAATCAAGTAAAATTCGATTGTGAGAAAAATTTTTTAAATCGCACAAACATTTTTTTTCTTTTTTTTTCTTTATACTTTCGAGCTAATGCATCAAGAGGTCATTTTAAAATTATCCGAACATTGATTTCGATACAACGCAAATGAAATTTAATTATAAAATTAAATAAAAATATTGTCGATTCCCGTTAATTTCCTTGCCGATTGATGTTAATTATTGGACGAGAATTTTTCTTCGCTCGTCGTGATTGTTAACGAAATTTCGATCGATCTTTATCGTTACAATTTTTTTTTTCTTTTTTTTTTTCGAAATATTTCGAGTCATCGGGCTACTATGTACGTCAAGAGAATTTTCAAGATCATTCGTGGCCGGTATTTCCGTTTGGCGCTACTTTCGGCTTGCTGGTAATCTTTGAAATGTGTTGCATATTACGAGTGAGACGCATTGTCGCACCCGGCACACGTGCCTAATTGCTCGAGACACGGCGATGGTAAGGATGGAAGCTAACTAAAGACTAATTCCTTCCATACGTCGGCCACCCTTCTCTCTCTCTCTCTCTCTCTCTCTCTCTCTCTTTCTCACGCATATACTTCCCTTATACACATGCATAAATTTCCAAGTCTTTTCACGAAAGAGAGAACGAGCATCTTCGAGGAAGCGCCGGATATAGAGGCGCCACCGGTAATTAACATCCTCCGAAATTCAATCTGACTCGACTAGCCTTGTCCCAATAGACGCCTCTGATTCATTCTCGTACGACTCGTAACATTGTGCAAACCGCGGTATCTCAATTTCAAAACTCACCATTCCACGAGAAATCCAATCTCGTTATTATCAACCGACATTCTTTGCGTTATGCGGTCGAAAAGAAAATATAATACTTCTTTTCTTTTCTAAATTGTAAGTGAGTACGATAAAAAAAAAAAAAAAAAAAAAAAAGAAAAGAAAAGAAACAGAAAAAAACCATTGCGAGGACTAAATGGGGGTATAGGGGGGAGGGGGGAAATAAAACCCCGTCGCTTTTCCAAGTTATCTCCTTTGTAACGAATGTAAACTCACCTTTCTGCTTGTAACCAAATATCAAATCGATCCATTGATGTAATTGACAAGATACGAATTCAGACTCGAGCGCCTGAAAGTGAAATATAATTGAGCTGGAAAATTCGATAGGTTTAGCTCGTAATAAAGTCGTCGATGATTCACACCATTCGATTGATCCTTATAAATTCTTCAGGTGAGGATGCCCAAGGAGGTAATTCAACGTCGCCGACCGCGCTACCGTCTTCCTGTCTGCCAAGGCGATAACGATTGCTGTTGACAAGCATTTCCGGCAGGAAGAAAAATTCCGGTATAAGTTCCTGTTAACAAGGACGAAAAATTTATTATTATTACGTTCGCGATAACAACGATAGACGCGAGGAGATACTCGTATACGTCTCCTTAGGAAAAAGGCGGAGCGTGCACACGCCTCTAATATGTAAATTTCTAGGTGGGCCGACCACTTCGTTTGCAACGTTTCAAACGCAACGAACCTTGACATCCGACGTATCGCGCTGACAGTTCTTCCAGGAAAGGGCAATGGATGAGAAGAGTCTATTCGGATGATCAAACTTTCCGCCTTGGAGTGCCAAAAACATTGTGGTCATAGGTTCCTAAAAAAAAGAAAAGAAAAATGCAAAAAAAATGTATTACTTCTTAGACGACTCAAACGAAAAATATCTAGTATTGAAAACCGAAAAAAAAAAACAACGATTTCATTAGATTTACGTCATTTTTCTTATACACCCACAACGGAGAATATGTTCAAACATTTTAAAATGTAATTCGATTCGAAATAATTCTTGGAGTTTCACGCTATACAAAAACATTCTATACGACGAACGGAAAGAGCATGGTTAACTAATGTCAGCGCATAAATCTCATCCTTTTTCGATGACCGGAAGCATGAAAAAAGGGCGGGTGACGAGGCGTGGTAGAGGCGGCACCACTTTAAACGGCCACTTAAGGGCACTTTATAAGGACCACTTTATTCTGACATCTACCGCTCGCTTTTCATCCTCCGCTGATCTATTAACGGGACGAATCGTCGGATCACTTGCGTTTTTTCAAAATTCCGATCATTTTCTCACAGCAGATATCTGATATTTCGTCGATCATTAAATTTAAAACTACCGATACAAGCCTCGAACGAGACCATCTCGTTCCTTCGCATTTCTTTTTATTGGATTTACTACAATCCGTTCGATTTATATTAAATAAATAATGACTCGAAAAGTTTCATGATATTTAAATTGAAAATAAATAAACATTCTATACAAAAGTAATCGAACGGTGTAATAAAATAATTTCAAATGTATCCAAATGACTATAAATAAATAGCCCGTGCTATTTCTTCGAGAGTCTTCCAACGATCGTGAAATTCTTTGGACACGCCTCGAATAACTGTGAGCAGAGAGCTATAAAGTCATAATTTCTTTACGACATGGCCGATTAAACGATAAAACGCACGAGAAATAAGAGAATCGACGAGGTCTCTCATCTCAAGATACTCAAGATCGCGAAATGCTCGTTTCGCCGATAGTTAAATGAAAGGGCGTCGGACAGCATTCAAAAGTTCTAGAATCGGTAAATCGAATTGCGAGATCATAAACGTCATGACAGAGCGATGCGCCACTAGTTTAGAATCTTTCTTTCTTACTTTCTCGACGAATTTATGAATCTCTTTGAAAATCCAACCGGGTGAAATGTCTTCCGGTTATCGGGAAGAAAAGATATTCGCTAATACACAGGATCCCTAATTCTGAATTTAATGATATCGTATATACATACATACATATATATATATTTATTTATTTAAAAAAAATATCAGCGAACGAATATATAATAACTTACCACGCGTATCATCCAATTCAAAACAAACGCAGCTGTGGAATAATGCGTTCCATAATGGAACGGTGGTATACTGTCGTGTTCCCAACTTTGGAAACGTTCTTCGAAATAAGCTCTCCTACTTGGATTCAAAGCACCGATTGGCTGTAGAGAAAAGAAAATGACAATATCATACGAAATATCTAACGCGCTTTATATGAGATGAGAAAGAGTTAAAACTTACCTTCGACAGATCTCGATAATTGCTTGGTAAGCTCAAATCGAGTTCCTTGGTTTCATAATTCGTCAGGACCCAAGGAAAGACCGGATACTGATTCAAATCGTTGTAAGTTCGACCTGAAACGAACAATTCGATACAAGTTCGAGATAAACGGACAAAGATATATATATATATATATATATATATATATATATATATATATATATATATATATATATATATATATATATATCTTTTTTTATTGATTTAACGCGGAAGAAACATACTGTTTCTTTCGTATTTAGAAAAAGAAAAAAACGAAGAAAAAAAAAGAAAGAAAGAGAACGATCACGTAGGTAACTCGCTCTGACGATTTCATTTTTAAATCTCATTCCGAGGAGGCCCAGAAATAGATGAAGTACGACCGTCGGAGGCTTTAAATGAGAAGCACGATAACTGGGCCAGTTTTTTCTTCGATCTTACGCGCGAGCCACCCTCGCGTATCTACTCGCACGCTTACGACCGACAGAAAGAGAAAAAAAGAGAAAGAAGAGAGAGAGAGAGAGAGAGAGAGAGAGAGAGAGAGGTATCGCGAGTGATAAACGAGGATAGCTAGGCCAGCTCTATTTTTACGAAAAGTGAGTCTTCGCTCTCAATGGGCCACGGTGCTCCGTTTAGTAAACGCATAACTCAGAGCGTGACGGCTAATCGCTCCTGAAATTGTCGGCAGGCACCCCCTCTCCTTTAAGAACTAGAGTCCCTCGACGGAATCCCATTCCGAGATGCATTAGTGACGGCAAAAGTCCGCTCTAGCTACTCCTCCCGGTTCGTCTAATCTCTTTCCCTGTCGCTAATTAAAGCACGTCAGCAAGTCCTCGTCAGACACGTAACGTTTCACTGGTAACAGCTCGAATCTTTTTTTTGCTTCGTGAAATGAACTGTTTCATTTTGAGAAGAGAATTTCCTCCATCGGCTCGAATTAATAACCATCGAACATAATCGGGGATTACATAAATCCATTGTACGTTAACCTATATTATATACACATCCGTACCTTGTAATCGTGATTATATTTTCAAGTGATAACAAGTTCGCCAAAAAAAAAAAAAAAAGAAGAAGAAGAAGAAGAAGAAAAAAATATAGTTAACCGAGAGCGTTAAAACGGTGAAATAGGAAAGGAAACGGAATAAAAAGGATAAAGAAGACGATGAGAAGGGAGGATAGAGTAGAATAAAAGGAATTTTTCGCGGCTTCGAAGTTACAACCGCGAAAGACAGGCGCGTCCCGTCGTCGCTACAATGCGCCGTAAATCGTGAGACAAGTCCATGAGGGAGAAAGAGAAAGAGAAAGGGAAAGAGAGAGAGAGAGAGAGAGAGAGAGAGAGAGAAAGAGGATAAAGAGAAGAGGGTTGTGGAGGTCCGCAGGAAGAGAACTCGGACCGAGAGACGAGGACGGCGGCTTGAATAATAGCACGGTCGCGTTATGCATCAAAGTCATTATTAATGGTAGCGTCGCCGTGAGCGAGTGCTCTCGGAACTTCTCGCGACAAGCGGAATGTCCCTTTGCCCTCCGCCCTCGCGTCCAACTCCCCTCCACGGTTTCGCACTCGAGTCCTTCCACCTCTCTCTTACTTCTTTTTACGTATCTCTTCTTCCTTTCTACATCTACGCCCTCTCGCTTTTCGCCATTTGAAATTTTACTAAATTAGAGGAACGACGAGATATCTACAGTGCGATACATTTTTCATTTTCATCGATATACATTTGTTATAACACTTCGATCCATTGGCCATTTATCATTATCATCAATTTACATTTTTTACAACACTTCGATCAACGACCATTTTTATCATTTATCATTCGTAGCGTTATAAATTGTACGATGCCTGACAAATCCAGATTATTTTTTTGTTTTGCTTCCTTTACTCTTTTCTTTTTCTTTTTTTTCTTTTCTTCTTCTTCTCTTTTTTTTTTTTCTTTTTAATGTAATTCTCGATAAAACCTTGAGATATCCTATTTCTCAATTAAACACGTTAATTGCTAATAAAGATAAACTTGTGAACTCTAGGAGGGTTCTAGAAAGGTTCTATAAAGTTTGATAAAGGCTTCGTTGGCTTAATCGACTCTTTCTGAAACATCCTGTATAATATATGAATATCTACCACCTTTTTATTTCGTTCCTTATCTTTTTTTTTCACTTTATCCTTCCCTCGCTCGTTTCAACGCGCGACAAGGCGACGTTATAATAAGTACGATACGCGACGAAAGAGACAAGCTCGTTCTTAACCATCCGGTGTTAAGATTTAGTCAAGCGTATATATGTTTTTCAAAGACAAAGAAAAAAGGATGAAGCAACGATAAATAAAAAATGATGATAATAAAAAAAAGAAATCGTCGTTGGACTTACTTATCCCGCATAATCGAGAGATAAGAAATTTTTTAAGATTTCAAAATTTGTCAAAATCGTTCGAGCTTTCTACTCCGTCACGTTTGCATCTTCGACGTTCCAAGGTATCAAAAAAAGAAAAAATATAAAAAAAAAAATAAGAAAAAAAAACAAATATGTTTTTACACACATTTTCACTCGAAAGCTGACACCGTTTCCTTGCGTCTCAAAATTCTGGGCCACCTTGTATCCAGGCTCTCAACCTAGCCGGCTCGATTCGACTTTCCTTGCCACACCGAAGGAAGGCTCGCGTCACCGTCAAATTTACGTCTGATCCTTACCTTAATTAATTCGAAACAAACAAACCGATACGAAGAAAGTCGTATAACACGAGATCCCCGCGCTTGGCGTTGTTCATAAGGATATGAAAGAATCGAGGATGCGAATGGCGGTCTACCAAAAGGACTCTCGTCATCTTTCTCTCTCTCTCTCTCTCTCTCTCTCTCTCTCTCTCTCTCTCATTTTCTTTCCTTCCTTCTCTTCGTACATCATCTTGTAACGCGTGCTATTTATTCGTGCAATTAATATATAACGCTCGTAAATAGCGACCGGGGCCACCCTCTGGGCATTGGCTTTCGCACGCCGAAATACGAATAATTACCCGTCCGTGATCATCGCCGTCATTAAGAAAGCGTGGCACAGCGTGGGCGAACAGAAACTTTATGCCCCGATTCTTGTTCTTTCGTGTTCGCTCGTTAACTATATAAGAATGTAGGGTACACCTTCCGATATCGTGTAAGACCGAAAACTTGATCCTTTTTTTCTTTCGTTTTCCTATACGTTTCTTTCTTTTTTGTCTTCGAAAATGCATTTAAACCCGTTCGATCGAATTCGATATTTAATATCGTTCTATAATTTTACGAGTTTTATAAATTTGAAAATCTCATTGGAATGGTATTAAATGAATTGATAGGACGTACGATGAACGAAATACATAAACTGAAAATGAAAAATCTTTACTGATTCGATCGGGTATCCCTCGAAAAAATATTAATCCATTCCATAGAAGGCGAAGGTGGTATGAGTAAAGGGGTAGCACCGAAGGTCAAACCACCTTCGGGGCAACGTCTCGAGTTTCGTGATTTCGACTACCGCATCGAGGGAAGCCGATATTAAAACCAAAGAGAAACAAAGAAGCGGCATCGAAAACCCGCTTGGAGGGTCGCCGCGGAGAAACCGAGACGGAGGAAGAGAGTCGGTGAGTCCCTAGGGAGAGGATTACCAGGGCCCACGACATAGGGATTACTCGCATGGGGTAGCTAAAGGAACACAGGGCTGATTGAGAACATCCCTAATGCGCAACGACAGACTCCATCCGCCCGTGCGCAGCCATAAAAAGCTCGACTCTGCTTCCCTCTCTCCTTTTCTATTCTCTTTTCTATGCTCCTTTTTTTCTTCCTTTCTTCTTTTCTCCACGTATCTGTTTCTCTCTTTCTCTCTTTTTACGTAGAACATCAATATCAATATACGCTATTCGATTCGTAACATTTTTCGTTCACACGATCGATAAATAAATCGTCTATTTCTTTCGAGAAAATATTTGTACGGTTCAATCGAATGCGTAATAATAAACGATATTACTTACCAGCAATCGTATTTAGGAACATCAAATATTCGAAGTTCGATATCTCCCGACGCTGCCATTTCTGCGTCATGTTGGAACTTCTCATAAGCTGTCTCGGCGACATCATCGATGCTCTCCTAAAATGAACACAATTGAAAGAACAATTTTACGATCGTGCACAAAATCGAATCGATCTTACGAAAGCGGGAGGAATAAAAGCAAGCCG
The DNA here is from genome assembly GCA_911387685.1 of Dolichovespula media. Lineage (NCBI taxonomy): Eukaryota > Metazoa > Arthropoda > Insecta > Hymenoptera > Vespidae > Dolichovespula > Dolichovespula media. Next base: position 6,750,317 of record OU426856.1, on the reverse strand, counting down.
GCAGATACGGGGATATGTTTTAACAAGTATCACGGCGTAGTATGGCATGCGCATTTGAAAACAAGAAACTCCTTCTAACGAGCCTGTCTCTTAATTCCCCATGTAAATTAACTTTTACGACTGATTCCGAAACGTTTAATTATCATGTAACGTTGATTAGGACAAAAATAATATCTAGTTATCTTATTTTTTATTAAGATCGTCGTTAATAATACGTTCAAGCCGATCGACAAATTCATTGTAAATAGTAAAATTTGCGAACGCACAATACTCGTGAAAATTTCGAAGTAACAATCGGGTCCGCGTCGGGGCCGTTTGACGATAAGTGAATAAACGAAAGAAAAAAAAAAAAAAAAAAAAAAAGAAAAAGGAAAAGATAAACCGGATCATTAAAAAACGTTCTTCTTTTCGTTTTTTTTTCTTTTTATTTTTTTTTTTCTTTACGTCAGTCCTACCAAGCTGCGATAACCATAAAAGGTAAGGATTTACT
>OU426856.1:6624827-6744827 GCA_911387685.1 Dolichovespula media | reverse complement strand
AATCAATTATATTGATCGCTTTATATAATATTAAGCTCGATACATACACACTATGGTAAGATTAAAAACCTTGATCGTAAAGAAGTTGTCGTCGTAGACAAAGAATTAAATAATTGTATCAGATAGGCGTATACTGATCTCTGTAGAAACCCATAGGAAGCCATTCGTTAATTAATTTCAATGCAAGTGTATTATGAACGTACTAGAAAACAACGACGAGGGAAATAAATCATCGGTTTATTTAGTGCCTCCTTAAAGCGAATTCTATTAATTGTGATACGTTAAATTGTCGCGATACCGTACGACGTAGATGTTACATGAAATATAAATCGAACTGTATACACCACCAATTTCCAGTATCTCCATATCGTACTTTTATTTAAAATAAAACTCTCTCCAAACATTTAAGATAGTTATAGTTATATGTACTCTCGAGTATCATACAACAAATAAAAATAAACGAGAGCTATAAAACTACTTATTATTCCTATTCCAAGATCAAATTACAAGGCCGGTAGAAAATTTATAGACGACGAAATAATAGTTTATTTTCGACATCAAAATCATTCATTATAGAACGATAAGATCAAATTTTACGGCAGTGATATACTCCGGCGAGATTAATTTATTTCTCAGATAAATTCTGAATAAGATTAGGCTGTTAAAAAAAAAGAAAAAAGGGAAGAAAAAAACACTACATTACGCCTAAATAAACATTATCGATGTCCAAGAAAAGGGAAAAAACTTCTCGAGATAAATGAATAAATTCTTTAATGAGATATTCTTAAAATAAATAATTCGATTATTTCAAGGATTTTTCGATAATAAAATTCAATAGATTATTTTCGTGAATGGCATTATAACAGGATGATATTAAGAAGGTAGATAACTTTTTGAAAAAAAAAAAAAAAAAAGAAAAAAGACAAAGAAAAAGAAAATTATTCCAATGAGTATGCAACCACATGACTGTAAGTATGTAACCTGGATGCAGTGAAGTGTGATGTGATATAATGAGACCAGTGCCGTTCGCAAGATGGCCGTCGTGGTAGGAGGAGCCTCCTGCTGAGTCGAGAATCGATCCCAGGACCTCGCGGACTTGCGCTCTTCGAACGAGTCGCGAACAACAACCCGTTTGCAAAAGGGAAAGAAAGAAACAGAGACAGAGAGAGAGAGAGAGAGAGAGAGAGAGAGAGAGAGAGAGAGACAGACAGACAGAGAGAGAGAGAGAAGAAGAAGAAGAAGAAGGGAGAAAAGGAGAAAGGGTGTGTGTGCGCGCGCGCGCAAGACTGAGAGAGCCTGTCCTCGAGGATCCCCAATTTACCGTTCCGTAATCTAACAGGCCCTTCCATTTTTCCCTTTTAACGAGGACGCATCGAAGATGCTCGAGATATCCTCGCGCCTTGCAAATCTAATTATTCTCAAGATAATCAGCTTGCTTCGTTACTTCCTAATTAAGGATATTTTCTATCGTTGATTTGTGAAAAAAAAAATAATATATATATATATATATATAATGTCTCGTCTTCGTAACATCACGCATTTATACCAATTCCTTAATAAACACGCAATAAGTAAATATTTTGTCTAGAAGGTGTTAATAACGTTATACCGTTTCGCAAAATTACGATTCTTAATGAACTTGTTCGTACGTTAATCCCAAGGACATTTTCTATCATTTTATAATTAAATCGGATATGCAAATCGAATGAGAGTAATTTGTTCCAAGTCAATTTCTGAATACTAAGTTTCATATCGCGAAACGACGTCACGTTGTTCCCGAACTTTAAAAAAGCCGCCGTAGGGAAGGACGCGAAGTATAGGATGAGGTAATAGACGTCAAAACGAATCAGCGGATCGTGAAAAAAAAAGGGACATATCCTGACATATACGCTTGTGTGATCTTCAGTAGTCCGTCGGACACTAACATAAAGACTAGCGATGACATTAGGGTGCCGCACGTATTCCACGCCCGTCAAAACCCAATTACGAGAATGTAAGCCGTTTCGAATCTCTCATGGGACCATAAACGTAGACATCGATGTGAGAAGAGTAAATACTCGCCGAAAACAAAATCGATTATCTGTCATGAGCGTATGTTTTGGATGATAAATAATTACGTAGAATGATTAATTATTTATTTTACGAGTGAATAAATTAATCCCGCTAAATCAAAAAACTTTTATATCGTTGAATTATACATGCAAAAATAAAACAAATCATAAGAGAGATCTTTTATAATTATGGAAGTTACTATATTCATTTAACTGCAAAGATGCAAAATGATCGAACGATGATATTTAATCATTCTGTTTACTCATAGATCCTCGATTTGTAATATACACAAAAGGACTGTCGGAGTCCACCGATATATACCCGTAATGCGCAAGATTGGGATAGGGAGTGATCGAGGGTGAGGGTAGGTACAAATTCAACCCCTGAGGATGCGCGTGCGCGTTCCCAATTCATCGCAAACACTGGGAAAAATTGATAAGGACCGAATCGTGCCATGGCATTTATTATTTAGATACCTGAACCGTGGGATACGTAGATAAATCACGTAGGTGTTAGTAGGGGGCAAAAACAGAACCAAAAAACAAAAAATAGAAAACAAAAAACGAATATAGTCATAAAGAACGACGACCTTTCTTTATGCGAACTTTAATCGAAAATACTAATTAAAAATATTTCATTTCGATCGCTGAAAATTGTCAAGTGAGTTGTCAAATGAGTTTAAGTCAATGAAATGACAATAAACGAACTTAAAATACAACGATAGGTCTCTTTGACGTCGGTATAAAACTCACGAAACGGACACATACCAATTTCTTATTGCTACGAAGAGAATTGATTGATTGGCAAAGCCAACGCAATTACATTTCCCATCTTTGTGACTTTCCGTTCGCGAGAAAGGAGAGCTGAGTGACGTTGGGACACGACGATGATTAATAAAATTTACTCGGGTACAAATATACCTATGTCGGGTTTATACAAAGCGAACGTGACGTTCCGCAACATCCCGAGAGGGAGTAAGAAACATTACGCATGAATAAATATATTCAATGAAATAAAAAACGAAAGATATTTAATTGGAAAAAAAAAAATCACAGATCTTTCCTACTGCTTTTATTATGGATTAACACTAACATTACCTATAGAAACTATGGAGAAAGGCATAAATATTCTGTGAATGAACGAATAAAAAAGAATAAGAAGAAGAAGTAAAAAAAAAAAAATAAAACGAAAAAAAGCCTATCGTTTGCCCATTCGAAAATGTAACCGTTCAAAAAGAGCTCGAAGCGTTTAAGAAAGAAGGTCCTTCCGAGGTGTCAAGTGGTACGCGATTAGTGCTCCCCATGCAGCAGCTCGTCTATCATCGAGCAAAACCATGCTCGGCTCAGCGGTACGCCGGTGCTCGCGCGCGATGACAATGGGTGACGTGATGTAACAACATGTGTCACGTTCGCAAGAGACGTGGCCCCTTGCTGCTTCTCACTACACGCTTCTCTCTCTCTCTCTCTCTCTCTCTCTCTCTTTCTCTGCTCTCGCCTCTATGCACCACCATAGAAGACCCAACAGAATGGGGAACCACTTAGCAGTCCTCTACCGGTGTGTACAACAAACAGATTAAGTGCTGGACAATAATAGAGGAACCATACCCTGTTCCCACCCCCTCTTACCCTTCCCGAACCGCTCTCTTTTCATCTTTCAAGCACCCTCTCGATTTCTTCGAGTGCTAACTACTCGAAATCACGATACTTTAGTGTGGTCGGATATTAGGGGAGGGGGCGGGGGCGATGATCTTCCTGAATGGAACAACGTTTGCCAAGTATCTGAGGTATTGTTTAGACTTGGAGAGAAAAAAAAAAAACAAAATTAGACAAAAAAATCTTCAAATCTTTTTTCAATTTCGTCGTCCCATCGCGAACTTGTTACGTTGCAAACAATTTTTAACGTTTGCGTTGCGAACGAATTTTTAAATATATTCAAAACTCTTTTAATATTTTAAACTTTATATTTAAATGATTGAATTAATTCGTATCGTTGAAGAGGAACGAACATTCCTACGAATATTACGTTTAGATTCAAAATGTGAAGGGTGATAGGCGGCGCATCCTGACAAAAAAGAAGTACAGAGTCGTTTACCATGAAAAAAAAAAAAAAACGAGGCAACTAATGCACAGAATATTCGGGAGCCATCGCGTCGATCTCGATGAAATATGTCTGCCACGTGCGTGTTCTCATACCTTTATTACCTTCTCGTATCTCATTCGAGATAACGCATTACGCCATCCAAGAAATAAAAGGGACCAAATGTTATTAATTCCAGGATACGATTGAAAAGATAATACTTTTATCTCATTTTATTAATAAATAAAACGAATTATTATCTCGGATCGACAGAAAATGCTTTTAAAGATTTTAAAAGTACGTAATTTTGTATGTACTTGTTTACGTAATATCGATCGAATAAAGTAACAATCGCGTTAACGATTCAAAAACTAAACGGCATATTTTCTATTTTGTTAATTCGTGCCAGTTATTTCGAGTTATCGTGGAACAAGGTAAAATGGTGGATAATGCGATCTATTTCCGGCAACAGATGCGTCTAAACCGTATGTTAATTCTAATAACGGGATAGGAAATAATACGGCTGGTAATTATGCGGTAATTATAAAACGATATATTTCAAAGCAATTTACGAAATTCATCGAACATATCGAATACGGTAAGGTAAGATATAGGTACCTAATCTATGATCCTAATATATTTGTTTTTTTTTTTTTTCAAATAAAAAGATTAACAAACAAAACGTTACTTCACGATGAGATTAATTGAATAGTCACGAGAAAGTAAGATCTCGTTCGAGTAGTTTAGATAAGAAGAAACAATAAGAATCAGGATACGCAAGGCAATTCGAATGGATCAAGAGATCGCAATTTGTAAGGATTTCTTTTTTCGTATCATTTAACGGGTGTACCGTGAAATAGGTGCTCTGAACATCAGCATCGAATGCGTCCACTGGCTTTGCCGGCTGGCAGAGCTCAACCAACGACCGAGTAGGGGATTATTTGGGATTACGCGAGTACGTTCGTTCGAGTTGATTTACAAGACGGACTCTGTTACCCTCCCGCCTTTTTTATCTCCCTCTCTCTCCCTCTCTCTCTCTCTCTCTCTCTTTCACTCACTCTTCCTCCCTCATCGAAGATGCTCCACATTGTTTCTCCCTTTCGTATAGAGGCTCTCAGGAGAGAGACCCCTGAAGAAAGAAAAATATAGAGATCCCCGATGTAACTGGAAACCAAAAGTTCGCCATATACCTGCAAACTATTTTTCAGAATAAAAGAAGCATTTCCAACAAACAACCTTTCGTCACGGCTGTTCTTTTCGAGGCACGATACCTACTTTCGAAGATCCCGAATAGAAAAATCCCCGATGTAAATCAAGATCTTCGATAGACTCTACTGATACAATAATATCGTAAATAATAGATACAGTAGTAAATAGAAAGATCTATCGACGGGTTAAACATATTTTTTTTTCTTTTTTTGAGAAGATGAAATCCTCGATATCGTTCATCATACAATTCGTTGTTTCGATCAAGTAAATACAATCGATGACATATGAATATAACTATCAACGTGATTATCGAAATTTCGAAATTTCTCGTATGTATGTTCCGAAACGTTCGAAAAACATTTTGGACGATCATCCGAGCTTGCGAGGAATAAACGTGAAGAATTGTTTTTGCCATACGGTAGCTTTAAGAAATTGAGCACTGTCTCTCGCGGGGGTGTACAAATAATTCAGATGATAAACGAATTAAGTCGGAATGGGATGATGAAAGGCACATTTAGGGGTGCTCAAGGCAACCCTCGGGTCCTGCCTTAATGCGAACGCTGATGTAGCAGAGCGTTTGACCCCTCCGACTATCCAGCAACAAGAAAGACAGAGAGAGAGAGAGAGAGAGAGAGAGACAAAGAGACAAAGAGAGAGAGAGAGAGAGAGAGAATTTGGAATACGAACATAGTAGCACGGCTCATGAATCAACTCGCATTAGTGAGAGAGAGCAAGGTAGGGACTGTCGGGACTGTTACCAATCTACCACTCTGACTCCGAGTAGATTGGATTCTCGAGCTTTATTCGATTACTCGCCATACGAACGCGACCTAACGAGTGCAATCTCCTACAAGTGAAAGAAAGGAATAGAGAGAGAGCGAGAGAGAAAGAGAGCGAGAGAGAGAGAGAGAATGATGTAAACTTAAAAGAGTATCTTCCAAGAACGATTGCGCTAATTCGAAAGAGTTAACAAATAAAATGAATCCCAAAAAACTAAACTGATCTTCACCCTCGAAAAAATATCTAACATATATATATATATATATATATATATATATATATATATATATATATATATATAAGTATATATATTCTTTGTCATACCGACGACAATATGCCTACTGTTCACAATCATGATCTAAAAGGGAAAATCTCCGCGTGCAAGCTGTTTCCCCGAAGTAGAAGCGGGAGCGCACCTGCTTTTTTTACCTGAAGGAAAAATCCAATGTAAATATCTTCGAAATAGTTGGAAGCAATTCGACGGGGAGAAAGATAAAACTCCAAAAAAAAAAAAAAAAAAAAAAAAAAAGAAGAAAAAAACACCGATTACTTAGAAGCGTAGTTATGTTTCTAGTAGAATAGAGATAGGCAAACTGTCTTATCACGTTGGCTTCGATGAATGAATAAATGAATGAACGAAAGAACGAACGAACGAACGGACGAATGAATAAATAAATAAATGAATAAATAAATAAATAAATAAATAATCAGTAAACGCCGGTTCAGTGGACATGGCGGTGAAGATACAGGAGGAAGAGGGTGAGTCGGGTGAGTCGGGTGAGTCGAGTCGAGTGAGGACGTGCGGTAAAGGGGTGGAATGGGCTGAGGAGGTATAGAGGATAGGCGTGGCGAGAGAGAGCAGAGGCGCACGCTCGAAACTCACGTTGAGGCGCGCGTCGACTCGAAAGGCGGGACTGGCCGAAGTTGCAAAGGCGGATCGAGCTCGAAGCCGGCGTGTGTGGCGCGTCGAAAACGAACCTTTCCTCTCTCTCTCTCTCTCTCTCTCTCTTTATCTCTCTCTCTCTCTCTCTCTCTCTCTGTCTCTCTGTCTCTCTGTTTATCTGTCTTCTTTAACCGTGAACGAGCGAGCGAGCGAGCGCGCGCGGTGCTCGGCGCGATCGCGCGCGCGGCACGATTCGAGTCGCCGCCGTCGAGGAACGTCGTACGCGCGGACGAGAGAGCACCTGCCGCTTTTTCTCGTAATATCGTAGCCAAAGCGAGAGGAGAGGAGATTCCCGAACGAAAACGCATCGTCGAGTGTGTTTTTATACCGAAGAAGGACACTTCGATTAGGATGAACGCGAGAACAATGTCGATCTTCCTCGGGATGAGCAGAACGAGAAGACAGAAGGGTTCGGTGAGCTGCTGAAGAGAGAAAAGAGGGAATCAAGATTTTCTTCTTCTTCTTCTTCTTCTTCTGTTTCCTTTTTCTTTATTTTTTTCATTCGAATCGTCGAAATCTCTCTCTCTCTCTCTCTCTCTTTTTTCTTTCCCTCCCCTTTTGTCACCTCCATTCCTCGCTCTCGTAAGTGAAAAGATGTTGGTGCCGCAGGAAATGATGGCGGCTCAGTCGAAGATGCTCTATCAAATCAACAAGTATTACGGAGAACGCGTGCAAGCACGTATGGGACAGGTACAGAAGACGATAAGGGAAGTTTGTAAGGTCGTGCAGGATGTGTTAAAGGAGGTAGAGGTACAAGAGCCACGCTTCATATCCTCGCTGACCGAGTGCAACGGTCGTTACGAGGGTCTAGAAGTGATTTCACCGGGGGAATTTGAGGTTGTGCTATACCTGAATCAAATGGGCGTCTTCAACTTCGTCGACGACGGCACCCTGCCGGGTTGCGCCGTTTTAAAGCTTAGCGACGGCCGCAAAAGGTCCATGTCTCTTTGGGTTGAATTCATCACCGCGAGCGGTTATTTGTCCGCGAGAAAGATCCGATCGAGATTTCAGACCCTGGTGGCCCAGGCCTGTGACAAGTGTACTTATCGGGATTCCGTTAAAATGATAGCCGATACTACAGAGGTTAAGTTACGCATCCGAGAGAGATACGTCGTACAAATCACGCCGGCATTCAAGTGTTCCGGCGTTTGGCCGAGATCGGCGGCACATTGGCCGATACCCCATATTCCCTGGCCTCATCCTAATCTCGTCGCTGAAGTCAAAACCGAGGGTTTCGATCTTCTATCGAAGGAGAGCGTTGCTTTGCAAGGTAAACAATCGGCGATGGAAGGTGACGCCTGGGTATTGAGTTTTACCGAGGCCGAAACCAGACTATTGCAGGGCGGCTGCCGACGCAAATGTTTAAGCATTCTCAAAACTCTCAGAGATCGACACTTAGATCTTCCTGGCAATCCGGTAACGAGTTATCATATGAAGACCTTACTCCTTTACGAGTGCGAGAAACATCCTCTTGAAGCCGAATGGGACGAGGCTTGTTTGGCCGATCGAATGAACGGGATATTTTTGCAACTCATTTCCTGTCTCCAATGCCGAAGATGTCCTCATTATTTTCTACCGAATCTCGATTTGTTCAAAGGGAAATCACCAAGCGGCTTGGAAAACGCCGCCAAACAAGTTTGGAGACTGACCAGAGAATTGTTGACCAACAGCCGTGCCCTTGAGAAACTTTAGCGATCTTCCCTTAGACGCAACATATCTTTCGTGATACTTTGAAGATGAAAATATGAAAGACAAGTGTGCATTAATGAACTGTTCTTGAAATAAAAGCCTCCCTTTAATTTCGCCGCATCATTTCGCGCAATAATGTTACAATTAATTCTATGTTATTACATTTAATTACTTTAAATACGAAGCATATTTCATTTGAAACGTGTCGAAGTTCTTCTTCACATGCCACTTTACGTAACGCATTTCGTTCAATCAGCCGAATGTTCGGTCGGCTTAAAGGGCGAAGAACGAACGTTCGGCATTTCACATAATTCGCTGAAAACAAATTCGTACTTTCTCACATAAATCTATCGTTCCCTTACATACGTCTATTATCCATCGACGCAATTCGTATTACAATTCTGTCTGTTACGATTTTTCTTAAAAAAAAAAACAAGAAATAATGAAATCAAAAGACATTTATAACCATTCATAGAAGCGAGCTTACGGGAAAAGAAAGAACTGCGATTATAATTGCGCATCGTTACGTGTAAATAATTTTTGATATTATTTAAACGATATTTATTATTAATAAACCTAATCGAATCGCTATTAAAATTATAAGACGACGATGTACATAATAAATGCATTTATCTCGATGTAAAAAAAAAATGAAAAAATGAAAAAAAATAACGAAAAAAAGGAAAGAAAGAAAGAAAAAGAACAAAATGAGCCGTGTCTTTCTATAATCGACAAACAACTGTGATGGAATCGATGACACTTTAACGACTTATTTATCATGCTCGTGCATAATCTAGGCAACGATTATTGTCCCCGTAATACGTAGTTATCGAGTACTTTCGAGAGAACGACTCGGTGTTCGGCATAACAGCGACTATCATTTTTATTATACCCTTTTGCATTTTATTACGTCGGCATCCTATCTTAATTCTATCCTAACGTTTCTCTTCCTACCATCATCGATGCTCGAACGACGCTGTTTAAACTCCCGTCGGATAATTTTCGTGCTTCGCCGCGCGTGTCAAATTCATCGAATGCTGCCACTCGATCGCTACCGTTCCTTTACATCGATCAATACATCCTTTTCAAATGGCATATCAACCTGATTACCATAATGATTACACTTATTAATGATTCGTATTACATACGTCCCTTTCTTTCTATAAGTTCTATTCGCTTTGTAAATAATTTTACGTTTTACTGGAACGACGCCATCACCTAACTTCGACGATTATTTCCCATCGGATTCCACTTTATCGGCTCGAATTATCGCTAAGATAAGAAAAGAAAATTTTAAAAATTTTGCAGTACTTCGTTTGAAAATGATATTAACGTTCATTTTGCGTTCTTCTGCCTTTTTTTGAAACGGATAAAATCGTTTCTTTAAAATCCACAAATAAATAGTCCGTGTGAAAAGTGATTAACCGAATGAAAAATGATTATTCGAGGGAATTCATCCAACAAGGTACGAGAATCATTAATCCTCTTAATTATCCGCCCAAGATATTTCAGTTCATTTCAGATTAACAAATAGCTCTTTGTCAGGCCGCGCCCATATACCCATGACCATCGAATAATAACTTTCCCATGCGCGATCTAATGAATCAATCTCTTAAACAGAGATGATTAAGAACAGCGACGATTTCAACAATCGTAGAGGCGAAAAAGTAGAAAGTAAAAAACGCGAAAGAAGTCTAACGATACAACATCGACGGAAAATAAATCGAAGGAAAATAAAAAGGGCGGAATTGAAATTACGATTGGTATAGCCAAGTTAGGGATGAAAAACCATGAGAAAAGGTTAAGAATCGGGAGGTAGAGGGGTGAGTTTTTGAATCGTAGAGAGGCTAGCCCGTACAACCATTCCCACGCGTAAGTTACTCAGAGACATGCACACATAAGTAAGCAAGTAAGTAAGTAAGAAAGTAAGAAAGTAAGCATACTATACTACACTATAGGCAGACGAGTATAATAGTGTGTTGGTGAGTCGTGGCGTGGTCGGAAAGTCGGATCGATTGTTTCGCGTCGACGTCGGAACTCTCCGCCCTATGGTGGTCGAGCTAACCGTGGATTGGTCGAATTATCACTAACCGGGGGCGTTACCAAACCATGAAGCACGATCACGCGAGAAAGCCGACACGCCTCCAACTAGCAGCAGGGAAGGACGATTGGATCTACGAAGGTGGAAAGCGGCGCAGTCGACAATCTGCTCCTGCACGGAGACCCTCGTTCGTCTCCTTCTCCTCCTGGATCGTTCGTGTCTCCGATAAGAAATATTCGAGAAACGCAAAACGGGTACGAGGAAGCGTTCATTCGTGAGATAAAGAGAGAAAGGAAAGGCAAAAACAAAGAAAACAAAACAAAAAAAAAAACAGAAAAAGAAAAAGAAAGGCTAAGAGAGTAAAAGATAAAAAGGGAGGATTTTTCTTTTTTTGTTCTGGAACGGGAAGAAAAAAACTGGACGATCATGTGTCCCGCACGATTGAATTTTTTTTGATAGAAGATAAGGCCGAGAGTAGAAAAGAGACGGGATTAAATTTAAGAATGCGGTGATCGAATCCGTTGGAAAAAACGGAGGAGCCCTCCGGGCTTCTTAAAGGATTTCTGGGAAGGAGCCCGGGCCGAGTCAGGCAAACGGTCCCGGTACAAAGATGTTGGTGCCGGCTGAGATGCTGGCCGCTCAGTCGAAGATGGTTTACCAGATCAACAAGTACTTCGGGGAACGCGTTATGGGTAGGAAGAGTCAAGTGGCAAAAACTATTCAGGAAGTTTGTAGGGTCGTGCAGGACGTACTTAAGGAAGTCGAGGTACAGGAGCCACGTTTCATATCTTCCCTTACGGATTACAACGGTCGATTCGATGGTCTAGATGTGATCTCGCCTACCGAGTTCGAGATCGTCATTTACCTAAATCAAATGGGTGTATTAAACTTCGTTGACGACGGAACGTTGCCCGGATGTGCGGTGTTGAAACTTAGCGACGGTAGAAAGAGATCGATGTCACTTTGGGTAGAGTTCATTACGGCCAGTGGCTATCTATCCGCCAGAAAGATTAGATCGAGGTTTCAAACGTTGGTTGCCCAGGCTTGCGACAAGTGTGCCTACAGGGACTCGGTCAAAATGATAGCGGACACGACGGAAGTTAAGTTACGAATACGCGAGAGATATATCGTACAAATCACGCCCGCGTTTAAGTGCGCCGGACTCTGGCCAAGATCGGCCTCTCATTGGCCAATCGCACATATACCATGGCCACATCCGAATATCGTCGCGGAAGTTAAGGCAGAGGGTTTCGATATGCTCTCGAAGGAATGTATCGGACTTCAAGGGAAACAGTCGGCCATGGAGGGCGACGCCTGGGCGTTGTCCTTCATCGATGCTGAAAATCGACTACTCCAAGGTGCTAGCAGAAAGCGTTGTCTTAGTATTCTCAAGACCCTTAGGGATCGACACCTTGATTTACCCGGCAATCCTGTCACCAGTTATCACATGAAAACATTGTTACTTTACGAATGTGAAAAGCACCCTCATGAGGCCGAATGGGATGAGGCCTGTCTAGGCGATCGAATCAATGGCATTTTCTTACAACTTATTTCATGTCTCCAATGTCGAAGATGTCCTCACTACTTCCTACCTAACCTTGATCTCTTTAAAGGTAAATCACCTAGTGGCTTGGAGAACGCAGCTAAACAAGTCTGGAGACTAACGAGAGAATTACTCACGAATAGCCGAGCATTGGAGAAGCTCTAGTTTACAAAAGAAAAGGAAAAATGTTCGTTCGTAAATGCAATATCAAAACGTTTTAAACGCTCGATCGATTCCTAGAATCGACATTGAACGCTAGTTTCTCATTCGTCGAGCGTTCTCATCTTTCGGAGATATCAACGACAAAAATAAAATAAAATAAAATAAAATAAAATAAAATAAAAACGTACCCAGTGATTTTTGTGATCGTGCGACGAATAGCTCGCGCGTACGAGTTAGTGCCATAATTGTCTACGTTGACGTTCTGTTTTAAAAAAGCAATTCGTTTTGTTTCCTTTCGACGTACTTACTTCCTCCCCCCCTTTTTTCTACTCGCGCGGAGAAGCTGCCGTCGCTCGGATGGATCGCGTTTTCTCGTCTCTCTTTACAAGAGAAACGCGGATTGACCCTTTTACCGATTTCGCGATCATGATCTATAAAAAACTCAATAGGATAGTGAAAATGAGTGTGTCTATTGACGATAAAGAAAAGAGAAAATACGACGAATTTTCATCCTATCAAATTGTTGCAAGAAACAATGGGGTCAATCGTTTCTCATCGACTGTCTTGTTTCCCGCCGCTATGTAAATAATATTTGAAAGATATTTATTAAACTGTGTAACGAAATGTAAAATACAGTAACTATTTATACGAAACCTTCGACGCGTTTTCTTCGATCAAACATTACGAAACCATTCCCTACTTTTTTTCTGATCTTCTCTTTTCTTCTTTTCTTTTTCTTTCTTTCTTTCTTTCTCTCTTTCTTTCTATCCTAACGATCGTTCTCCGAAAATCAAAGCCTCGTAAATTTCTCGATCGTTGTTGGTAAGATCGTTAAACGTTTCGTTCGATGAACGAGCTAACCCGTGGAGTGCGAGTTAGGTCTCATAAATTATATGCTCTCTCACACTTTTTTGTCCTTTCTTCGATTCTTGAAACGTCTATGAATACGAATATAAAAGGAGAGAATTTTCTACTTTGTCGTTTCTTTCCCCCCCCCCCTCCCACCCCTGCGTGTTTTTCCTTTTACGCACCATCGTTACAATTTCAAAAGCGCGTTTACCTACTTACACGTCATACATAAAGATAAGTTGATTATACATTTATCGTAACGCTTCCTTAGTTCAAAAGTTTCGTACCTATTTCATGATATAAGTGTTAGCATGGAAAATTAGTTTCAAACAAATATCCCTACAATCGTTAAGCGCCGTTATCGTTACTTATCATGAACATTACGTGAATTGTAAAATTCTTACATTTCATGTAAGTACTTCCTTGCTCATAGATATATAGTCTACGAGAACTAGTTTCAAATGGCGTATCATAACTACTTAGATACAATGCTTAGAGAATATTTTAATTATTTTACTTTTTTTTTTTTTTTTTAAATAAGAATTTTTAATTCCATCCGCGAGAATATACGATTTACATAAATGATTATACATTCCACGTTTGAAAAACAATTTCATCGTATTACGTTGAAGAATGATAAAGTATAATATTTAATCTTTCTTCATGAATCGTTCAAAAATTTATGCGAAAACAAATGATAATGAATACATTTGGCAATAGAACGTTTAATAAGATGCAACATCGTACGCGTTAGAAATGAGTATTTCGAAATGAGTTTGAACGAAATATTTTCAAGCTTTTTCGACACGATCGATTCTAAAACGCGTATGAAACGTAATGGTACAACTCTGACTGACAGAAACGAGCGTGAAACTGGCAGCGTTTCAAGCAATATTACTAATAATCTTGTTTATCTTCGTGCATCACAGAAATTTCAAATAATCTTCCACTTACTATCAAGTGCGAATGAGTAAACTTACGGAGTAAAACCTCTAACTCGTCTCGAAGTTCTCGCACAAAATTATTTACAGAAATAAACGGCGGTTCTATCTATACGAAAATTCGTTTGATAAAGTTTAATGGTATATAGCGTACGCGAAACCCAAGAGAGATCGAAAAATAAATAGCGTGACCAGGCTCGTTAGTTTGAAAATGAGCTTATATCTTTGTCATAAAATATGTGTAGGAAAGATAACGGTTCTCGAAAATAGTTCATGTTCTTTTTTTCTTTCTTTTTCTCCCTTTTTTCCTTTTTTTTTTTTGTTCTTTTTTCTTTGTCGCTTAATATATTTCATTCTAAGAAGGAATAAACTTGTAAGAAAAGAGAAGGAAAAAATAATGTACTTGTCCAAGAACATTTTTGTCAAAATTAAGATTTATATATCGATTGAGAAATACGTGACTACCGTTTGATATTAAAGCAAAAAGAAATATGAGTTGTTAATTACTATTGACGCTGATAGTATAAACCATATGGATTAAAGATCATTCTCATAATCGACATTGTATAATCAGTACCAAGTAGTTGTCAGAAGTTATTTCTAACGAGCATAGAAAAATAGAAGCAATAATGAATAATCGGTAAGTTATTTATTATAGGTAAGCACGCTCATAAAGAAGTCGATTAAAATAAATTATTAATACAACGTATAGTTGGCATAATTTCTAGGTAGTCGAATGATTAAACGATCTCATATTATTTGATCGTTTGATCTACAGTTATAAAATGAATATTACCGATCGTTCTTTTGAAATTTCTACTGTTGCATATTTTATTACCAACAACGTATCGATCCATATTATGAAATTATTATTTCAGTCTTCATTTAGCGATCTATCGATAAAATGTCCTGCGCAATAATAATATTTTATCGTATCTACGAGCACTTTCGAACCTGTCGAGTTTTTTTTTTCCTCTTCCTTATCCTTCCGAATAATATTTGAATGTAGTATTTTTAGGTTCGAATTGAGACATGCCGCGATAGGATGTTTCACGGATATGAAACTAAGAAAATCACCTATTAGGAAATACACTCCTCGCTTCGGTATTATCGGTTAGTCGCGAAAGAGATAAGACGATTCCTTAAAATGTCCGATGGAGCTATCGAACGAAGGTGCGCGTATTTTAGAAAATACGAATTTGGCCGGTACAAAATGTTCGTTCGCTATCTCGCGTTAGGAAACCCGATCGAAGGGGCGAAGAGGAGCAGAAATTTTTAACGAATCACGAGTAGGTCAGACCGAGAAGAAACGAAGGTAAAGGGTCTAGAGAAAAAGAGAGAGAGAGAGAGAGAGAAGTATGCAAACGACGAGGAGTCATTCTCCTTTTTTCCACGACGACGATCTTTCGAATGACCGGCAACAAGGATCCACCGTATCGACGCATCGAGTGGTCCTAAAACTCGAATCGTGTCGCTACGAAACGACAAAATGAAATAGAAGAGAAAAGAAATGGGTGGGGAAGAGAAAAATAAAAAAAAAAAGAAAAAACAACTAGGAAGAGAGAAATAAAGAGAAAGAAGAATAAGAATAAGTATTAGTATGAGAATACGAAAAGGATGAAGAATAAGAAGAAGATCAGGAAGCAGATGACGAAGGAAGGCAGAATAGACGAAGAAGTCGGAGGAAAGAGGAGAAGAAGATGAAAACGAAGAGATTGAAGAAGAAGACGAGCGTAGGACGTAAGAGAAAAAGAGAGAGAGAGAGAGAGAGAGAGTCGGGTTCGTGCCGGCTCATTCCATCTCTTTCCTCCACGTTCCTTCTTTAGGGTGATCTCGGCTGGTCCTCGTCGGTTGCCAGGACCTCCGCTATAAAACGCTCAGATAAAGCCGCGATGTTTATATGCGGGGATCGCAAGCAAGCGAGAGGAGTGCCGCGTGGAAGGAGAGAGAGAGAGAGAGGGAGAGAGAGAGAGAGAGAGAGAGAGATATACCTGCTGGCCGAGCGCCGACAAAATAATAAGACAAAAGGCACACGGGGGTGGGGGGTGGACGATGGTGGTGGCGACGGAGGAGAAGAGAGAAAGAAAAAGAGAGAGAGAGAGAGAGAGAGAGAGAGAGAGAGAGGAGAGTGAAGTGAGGGGGAAGAAAACCGGACAGGAATGCACGCACGGGCGAACTCGAGGCTCGTTGCAGCCTTCTTGCAGCCTCGCTTCCAAAGCCATCCTCCTTATCTTCCGTACCTACTTCGAGCGAGTTCTAAAAGCTAACTTTTGGTTCCTTACTTCAAGGGACGACACGATCGTTAATAGTTATTTAATAGTCTCTCACTTTCCTAACGCTCTTCGGTACTTAATTTCTTCTAACAAGGACCGGTTCAATCTCTCCATTGCCTTTACTAACTAATAGAACTCTTATGAAACGACTACGTATAATACATTTACTTATCGCACTCGCTAGAGTGATCTTCGTAATAAAGAAAAACAAAACAAACAAAGAGAAAAATTAATTAATATAAGAAAGAAAGAAAGGAGGGACAAAATAATAGAAATATCACGCTGATCGGTCTGTCAGACGGAATATTTTTGGGACGATATTTTTTTTTTTCTATAGCTAAATACTTGACCACTTAACTAATTCCGAATATTCTACATTATGAAAATACTTTAATAAAACCAAAGACCCTTGTTGACTTATCTGGCCATGAATCTTTGTCCTACCATCTCTCTCTCTCTCTCTCTCTCTCTCTCTCTCTCTCTCTCTCTCTTTCACTTTCTTTACTCTGTTGTTTCATTCTTTTTCACTCTTTTCTTCTTACGAGCGCAGCAGACACGCAAACTCGCGATATGCACGCGCGTTTTGCGTACACTCGAGCGTCGACGACGAGCGAGCACGAGGACACGCTCGACAAAGATCGTCACAATCGATATCGACGGAAGTACTCGTTCTACGCTCTTTGATGTTTTATACCGGCGACGTTAAGAAACGTGACCTTCCTCCCCCAATCGTACTTTTTAATGACCTTAATAAATAAAAAAAAAAAAAAAATGAAAAAATGAAAAAGAAAAAAGAAAAAGAAAAGAAAATATCTATACTAGGTATGAACAGAATTCGTGTCTTCTTTCTTTCTTTCTTTCTTTCTGTTAGAGACACGAATAAAATGTCGAAAAGAAAGGAAAAGAAAACAAAGAAAAAAGAAATTAAATTAAATCCAGACGATGCCTATATCCACCACTTTCCGTAAAACTTTTTCATTTCTTTTCGCACGCGAGCTTCGATAAAATCATACTGGCACGACGTGGTAGAGAATCATGGAAGGAAGGATTGTAAAAATAACACGAATACCTTTTCACCGGACTTACGCGGCTCTTGTAAATTTTGGCGACGGTAATATAAATACCTTATATTTTAGAAATTCCCGATGCTTTTTATCCTGCATTATTGTAAATCGTTTTTTTTTTGTTTTGTTTTCTTTTCTTTACTGAATTTCACGATCGTATTCTTAACGAAAGGAAAAAAGAAAAACAAACGAAAAGAAAAAGAAAAAAACGAAAAGAAAACCCCTTCATTAGAAATTTTTAACGTGTTTTTTCCTACACCTTACGTTCCTTTATCCTCCCGTAAGAATTCGCAATATAACCTCTACTGGTCTTTTCACGTACAAAAAAAAAAAAAAGAAAAGAAAAAACCAAAAAAAAAAAAGAAAAAATATACCCACATTCACGACATTAATTTTATCGATATCACGCTCATAAAGTTACACCGTTATCTCATGAGTTCTTAGTGCACTTATCGAATTCTCCACGATACTCGACCTATCGTTTTTTCTTCTTATGTTCGAAATGCATCAAGTAGGTATATGATATATCTGCTTCTTTCTCTCCCCTCCCCCCCTCTCTCTATCACGCACACATACACACACACACAATCTCTCTCTCTCTCTCTCTCTCTCTCTCTCTCTCTCTCTTCCCATTCCTTTATGAAATCTTGAATTTTGTCGATATAATATTTTAAAAAGAGTGGAATATATATATATATATATATATATATATATATATATATATATATATACATAAGAGAATCGATTTTCTAAGCATAACTCGTCCTCTTAAATGAAACCCATAGAAACGTGAGAAAATAAAGAAGAGGAACGTCGCAGGAGATTTAAATTCTTATCGCGAAGAACGAATACGCCAGAAATTACGCGCCTTTCCTTTATCGCGTCCCGCATACCAAAACGATTGCACAACACAAGAAATGTATATCGCATCGAGATATCGTCGCGAGGTTCTTAATACTTGACTTTACTCGTGATTAACGAGAGAATGTCGGTAGCAGATGCGAATGAATTTAAAATAAACGGCGCGAGCTTTACCCCGCGATCATTGAATTTATATCGTCGTCGTCGTCGTCGTCGTCGTCGTCGTCGTCCTATCGATCGAATAAAATTCTATTTCATGATTATTTCAAAGCTTAAGAAGACGATACCGTGACGTATAACATCGAAGCAATCGATATTTCTTGACAAACCATTAGAATTTCTTTGAAGTACAGCGGCTCTCGTTTCAATCGTACTTCCAACAGATTAATTCTAACGAAGTACAATACGTTCGTATTATTATACGTAATCACAGGATTGATCAGATTGAATTTACGTAATGATCCAATCAATAATAGTTGATAAACGAGATATCATATTGAAAATATTATCGACGAAAATTCCTCACTTTGAATAGCGTATAATCTGATTTTACATTACTTCGAATTTAGAAAGAAAGAAAAAAAAAGGAAGAAAGAATTAAAAGAAGCGAAGTCGACGATAAGTATTAAAATGATAGATACATATCGTCCGGAAATGTTTCGTGGGCTCGTCTCTTTTTTGGGGTCACATGTGCGCTCTCGTCGTCGTCCGCGACGTTGAAAAACCCACCCTCCGTTCCTCCCCGTACCCAAAGTCTAAGAAGACTCCACTTACCGTCGGCATTATCCTACGAGCCGTTACAGCTTTATGAGCAAAACCACTTAGTGTATCGTCGCCGTGGGACTCTGTTAGGTCATTGCGTGTTGATATGAAACATTGATGAGAGAACGAATAAGGGGGTGTTTGCGTATAGCGATCAAGGGGTAGTTTCGAGAAGCTATACGAGGATCTTAGAAACAACCTGTCGGAGAGGGAGAAGAAAAAAAAATATCTTATCTCTTCAATTTCATTCAATATGAATACGAGAACGTAATAAAAATGTCAAGGTATAATTAAATTTTAATTATTACTTCGGACAGATTATTTTCTCATGTTTTTAATATTTTTTCGATGAGAATTATATTAATTATCCCGTGGATATCGGTAAGAAGAAAAGAGAAAATAGAATTATCGGGTCCGAGATGTGTTACACGAAATTGTAATCTCGTACTTCGAAAGACTCTTATCTCATACTCGCGTCACCGTACTCGTACTATCGCCTACTTTACGTCGCGATTTCCTTTAACGATTAAAAAGGAATCGAGATGGTATTTATGAAGAAACAAGAATACCCTCTCTCTCTCTCTCTCTCTCTCTCTCTCTCTCTCTCTCTCTCTCGCCATCTCTCTTTTTAAAAGCTTTATTTGATAAAGAGAGCCGATGTTACTACTACTTACTACTACTTTTGGAGAATGCGAAATTAATGTGGGCTATTGGATAAGAGAAGCAAAGTAGGAAAGCGGATCTTCTGGCGGGATCTTTTACGGCCTGACTCGCGTGTTCAACCCAATGGCGTGGATAACGATTTCGAGTGGGTGAGAAAAGTGTCATGGACATCCGGTGATCTGGTTAACGTCTTCCATGGACCACTCTCGTCTCTTTCTTTCTTTCTTCAGAAGAGATCTTCGCCTCTTTAAATGCATCCGATTCTAACGGAGACGGAAGGCAACTGCACTGGCGGCTCTCTTTGTTCTCTCTATCCTTTTCTTTCTTGTTCGACGAAAAGAGAGAGAGAGAGAGAGAGAGAGAGAGAGAGAAATTTGGAGGAAACTTTTGATTCGCCCCGGTAGCCACTTTAAGATATATATATATATATATATATATATATATATATATATATATATATATATATATATATATATGTATGTATGTATGTATGTATGTATGTATGTATGTATGTATGTATGTATGTATGTACACATATATACATAACAGTAAATGCGTCGAAATCTGGCGTGGTAAATCAAGCGGCAGACTGAGGGAGTACTTTACGTTAAATGCGCTAAACGTTCTCGGATACTATACACAGTGTAGAACGTGTTGTCCATCGTTTTTCACTGCTCGTTTCTCCTGCCGGAAATAAGAGAAGAAAAATAAGAGAACTTTGGACGTTAAGATCGTAGTCGATTTGTAAGATATTTTCTTCCGTAAGATATTTTTTTCTACATTCTGCGATTATTGAAATTTATGCGAGAATGGTCTACGTATAATAGATAATGATAGTTTTCTCGAATAAGAAAAAGCAATCGAATTATAATACGAGAGAGTATCGTGTGACGTTTAAGAAATATGTTAGCCTGTATTGGCACGTGGCATCGTAATTTTAAGAAGTACGTAATCACTTTATCCCGCTCGTATAATTTATGATCGTAATATCCGGAAAAATTTTCGATTGATATAAACGATCGCAGGGTAAGAAAAAAAATGTTGTTTCCCTGTGTGTCAATTTCGTACGAAAGTTTCGGCTACGATATTTCACCTGAAACGACTTTCGAACAAATATGGACAAGGTTTAAAAACGATCAATATCGTCTAGGTGTTTTATAAAATATAAGAGAGAGAGAGAGAGAGAGAAAGAGAGAGAGAGAGAGAGTAAAAATAAATAAATAATAATATCGATCTCCAGAGAAAAGATGGGAGCGATTTTAAAGCGTTACTACTAGCTCCAGGAAAACAAATTGAATCGCCCACCGACCTTCGTGATACCATTACCATCGAAAGGGGTAAAGGACGGCTTAAGTGCAGGCGCAATATAATTTATCAGTCCAGAGGGAGACGATTATTAACGAGTCTTGCCACTTCAAACGTCTCTAATTTCGTCGCATGACGGACAAATTACTTAACGTATATAACAAAATCATAATACTCGCGAACACGCTCTGCCTATGAATAATATCGCACGGTTTGCTAATATCTACAAACAAACAAAAAAAAAAAAAATAAATAAAAGAGAAGAAATACGAAAGTAAGAAAATTTAAATAGATTCGAATAAATTGACTTAATTTGAAGGTATACGATACTATTTCAGTCGTATGTACTCAAGTGTAAAAATATTACAGATCAATTTTTTATCATGAAACTCTAACTCCTTTTAGTCCGATAAAGATCGATCCCGAGATCGAGGAGAAATATCAATCTGTAAAAATCGCGGACGTATAATCTTTCAGATATCAAGCTTGAAATTCGATTAATCCACGGGTAGCGGTGGGCGGGGCACAAACAAAGGCGGCACCAACACTACCACGAGAGATTTATGTTCCGAAAATTTTCGTAGGAATACGAGGGCTATCTATACGAACGAATTACAAGGGGATGCTGCTGCTGTTTCATGAGCAGGCGTCGAGAAGGGAAAAATCGGTAGTCATCCAGTTTCTCCCTAGGGAGATCGAACGCGCGAACGTCGTACGCGCTCGTCGCGATGGGAACGTTGTAGAGCGGAGGTGGAAGGCAAGGCGAAAAACAACGACAACGGCGTTTATTTCTGGAGTAGCAGGATAGATGCATCCTTTTGCTTGAATTATCGTTGCGAGCTACGATACGTTAGAGAGACCTTTCTTTTTCCCAACTTTTCTCTTCTTTTTTTCGCTCTTCCGACTTCTTTTACATTGCCCCCAAGAAAACAATTTTCTCTCTCTCTCTCTCTCTCTCTTGGTTCTTTTTTCTTCTTCTTTATTCCTTCTCTTTCTCCGTTTACTCGTCTCCGCCAGACGAAAAGCTTTCTTTTCTTCAAGTCAAACTAGTATATATCGCCTGTTTACGCTCGTAACTTCAAAGGCGCAGCCCGTAGCTATTTCACGATACGAGCAAAGCGCTTTGCTACCACATCGAAGGTACATCGAAGCAGCCGTAGCCCTAATGCTACCCCGTAAACGTACGTTCCTTTCTTTGTGAGCAAACGACGCGCATAGTTATGCGCTGCTACGTTATATCTATTGGCCTGCTGGTCGTTAGAGAGACGCGCCGCCGTCTTACGACCGATTTACTTACCGGTAACTACGAATCAACGATCTATCCCCGGTCGCGAGAGACAAATCGATAGTCGTGTTATTTCTCTCTCTCTCTCTCTCTCTCTCTCTCTCTTTCTCTCTCTTCTTCTAATACAATACTCAACTACAAGAGTAAAAGAAAAATAAAAGAGAAAGAGAATAAGAGAAGAACGGAATATAGTTCGTAGAGACTACGAGTTAACGCGTCGATTAATTCAATGATAAAAATAATTCCATGTATCTTGGATATTTACGTAGAGTATCGAATTCTCGAGCTATCGATTGATTTATCGAGTACTTTATTCGTCTTCGTTAAAGTTCGATCTCGAGATTCTATTTATGTTTGTCCGAGAAGAACATTACTCTAACGAGTATCGAAGACTTCGTGCGTTGAGAGAGAGAGAGAGAGAGAGAGAGAGAGAGAGAGAGAGAGAGAGAGAGAGAGAGAGAGAGAGAGAGAGAGAGAGAGAGAAAATAAAAGAAGAAAAAAGAGTAATTTGAAGAAAAGATTAAAAGTCGAAGAAGAATAAATTTATAAAATCCATAGACTCCTTCGATTATCCACGAAGGTGATTACGAATCGATGAATAATTAATTATTAATAGCAAGACGTTAGGAGATAAAGTTAATATCTTAAACGTACAAGCAACTTGTTATAAGTAACACATAGAAACATGTAAATGATGTTAATGGTCGCGATTATAGAGCGTATCGTATAACTTATTTAATCATTCTATCATCCCTCCATTTTGTCAATACGATCGTCTATAGTATCGCGGAATCGAATGATTTCGATTCGGAGTGGTTATACCTTGGAAGGAAAAAAATAAAAAATAAAAAAGTTACCTCATCGGTCGCACGCCTCTCTCTCTCTCTCTCTCTCTCTCTCGTAACTGATAAAAATAAACTTTTACGGATATATAAAGAGGGAAGAAGGAGGAGGAGAAAGAAGAGGAGGAAAAGGAGGAGAAAAAGGAGGAGGAGGAGGAGGAGGAGGAAAGAAAAGGTGTTCACGTCGCGGTATTCGTAGCTTGTTTCTCGCATGCCACGACGTCGTGAATACTAAGTGGACCAACGTTCTCGCTTTAGCCAGTCTACGTTTAAAGTGTCCGGTTTATGTGTGGAGACGTTCTTTTCGAGAGAAATATCAGTGTCTCCGGGACGGGAGAGGGAGAAAGATAAAGTGAAAGAGAAAGAGAGATAGAGATGAGACGGAATGACCGGTAGTCGCTCACGTGCGACGGCGACGTTAACGTCTTCGACCTTCTCCGTAATAATTTTCGTTCTCGTCTCTTCTTGATCCTCTTCTCGCATCATTTGGCACCCGAGCCCACGAAAACGCGATTATCATTTCTACGTCTCCTCGTACCGTCTCGTCCTCTCCTTTTCAAAAGAACTCATTTCGCTAATCCGATCGGACATATGTACTTAATAGTTAAACGTTTAGTAACGTCTAATTTAATACCACCGTTCTGCGTTTCGCGCTTGAAAATACGAACAAGATTCGCGGACCGATCATTTCGATGATTATTCTTGGAACGAGTAGAAACGCGAATACGCACGGACAATGGCAATAAGATAGAGAAATGTTACTATGGTAATTGGAATGAGTAAAAGGAGAGAGAGAGAGAGAGAGAGAGAGAGAGAGAGAGAGAGAGAGAGAGAGAGAGAGAGAGAGAGAGAGAGAGAGAGAGAGAGAGAGAGAGAGAGAGAGTGATCGATGCTCTTAGCAACCTGTTTGAGAATGCAAAATGTAAGGACGAGCGTTTAGAATCGATTGTACGCGTGCCAATTCGTCGCGTGAATGAGCATTAAGATGGATCTCGAGTTCTCCGATTCACTCGGTTAGGGATCTACGCCAGTTCTGATTCATGATATAGCCACTGTGATGAAAGCGATTAACGTGAAAGCGATTTATTTTTCGATAGTTACGAGATATTCATTAACGTCGTTCCGTAATTAACGCCAGGATGATTCAATCCGAGCTGTTTCAAGATGTTTCTAAAGATGTTTTAAGATCGGTACGATGAAGAAACCTTGTCGTGCCCGGGTAGAATGTTTTCGCTTAGTGAATCTCGACGAGCTGCCAACGATTAATCCGGGCTGACTAGAAAGGGAGAGAGAGAGAGAGAGAGAGAGAGAGAGAGAGAGAGAGAGAGAGAGAGAGAGAGAGAGAGAGAGAGAGAGAGAGAGAGAGAGAGAGAGAAAAGGCAAAGAGACAGAGGGTGGTTTAGAATAGGACCGTAACCTTATATCTACGGAACCCCGTTCGACTAAGCTCGAGTTAGAAAGAGAGAGAGAGAGAGAGAGAGAGAGAAAAGAAGAGGGAGGCCTCTTTCCAGGGCTGATCTCATATCGTATTTCGTGTTATTCAAATGTCCAACAATGCTATTAAAGGATTTCTCGGGTAATCCTTTCCCCGCAGTTGGCGAAGAGAGGGAAAGAGAGAGAGGAGCTGGGTTTGGTCCATGGCGAGAACATCGAACGGCACAAAGCGTCGGACATTTGCGCCGGGACACAAACGAACGCAAACAGGCGCAGGACAATGGCGACCGGGGCCTATCTCGCGAGCTTTGTTCTTGCCGATCGCGAACCTCTCTCTCTCTCTCTCTCTCTTTCTCTTGTTCCTACCTATTTCTTTTTCTTTTTTTTTTTTTGTTTTGCTCCAGCTTTCTCCTTACAACCCTACCTACCAGTATCAAAAAGGGCTTCTCTTTCTCCGATCAACGGTACCCTTATACTTCGACTTCCGGTAGGGTGGAATTTTTAGATTTTTCCGAATGATAAACGAGATAATTTTTATCGATTATAATTTTACAAGGAGGATCCGGATATAAAAAGGGAGAATTATCGATGTTGTATTATTAATGCTTATTGTAAGGATAGTTCTCGTTCGTATATATGTACGAGTGTGTTTGGTTGGATAAAATTAAGAAAAAAAAAAAAAAAAAAAAAAAAAAAAATATAGAAAAGAAGAAAAAAGGAATGAAACGTTACTTCGATCTATTAAAATCTTTTATGTAAATTTGTATGGAGTCACGTTCAAAGCGATAGTGACGTCAATAATCATCAGTAACAGAAATGGAAAACTGGCACGGATTGTATCTGAATTTTAGTGTCGCCCCGTTAGATGCAAGCTTTCAGAAATGGGTAGAGAACGAGCGTCGTAATCGGATGGGAATGAAGTCATCACTAACAGAGAGAGAGAGAGAGAGAGAGAGAGAGAGAGAGAGAGAGAGAGAGAGGAGAAAGACTAAGAGCAAAGCTGGAGTCAACCCTCATTGCATTTTGAGCGTTGGCTCGGAAACAATCACATTATATTTTGTAGATCAACTCTCGACTCTCTGTATCCCCCCCTCACCCACAAATGTTGGACAGGTTTTCCATCTTCCTTCTACCTTCCCCTTCTTGTCCCTTCCACGTCCAACGTAATCTAACGATTGGTTAATGAATGGATTCAATCGTAATTAAGTCACTATCGAATTGAACGTAAATCACATTCCACTACTTCGAAGATTTTCGATTGTTAAATAAACAAAGTAAAAAAAAAAAAAAAAAAAACCGAAAACAAAAAAAACACAAGATCTTTACAGACTCACGTCAAGAAAACGAATTCTTATATATTATCGAGAAATTGTTCTATCGATCGAACGAGTGACAAAATTTTTACAAATAACGATCCTGGCTACAACCCTAATAAGTTCAATCCAAATGGTTGAATTCTCCCTAAAATTGTCCCTAAAAGTGATATCCCTGACAAAAAAAAAAAAAAAAAAAAAAAAAAAAAGCAAAAAAGAAAGTGACGCGAGTGAAACGAATGGACGACAGAGCTTTTTGGTGGCTCCCGTGGCCGGTGTTGGTGGATTCGTAATAACTTCCACTCGAAGGAATTTCACGATGCGGAGAAGAGGGCGATGTGGAGGGAAAGGAGGATGGGTCAAGGATCATTAAATCGCATATTATAAATGCATTAAATACATTGGAGGGATGAGTCAGAGTGTTTCAGATCGGAACGAAAAGAGAAAGCGGGTATTCGGATTCTGAGGAGGGTGGCAGGTGGCGCCAATTTTACGGGCCGACGCTCGTGACGGATGTAACGAGACGCGAGCGAGCGAGCGAGCGTGCGCGCGCGCGCGCGCGCGCTCCTGTGCATTTGGTGCGAGCGAGTTCGTCACACGTGGTCGCTTCACTGGGCACGATGTCATGGCTTGTTTTATGGGAAATAGGGACTACGGAGAGCAGTCCACCATTATGCTTAGTTTCTGTTACAACAAGGGCTGCTCAAGATTCTACGAAATCATTCTCCCTCCCCCCCCTCCACTTTTACCCTCCCCCTCCCACGATTTAATGCTTCGATCCAACGACTAAATATACTCGGCAAACTATTCTAATCGATTATTCAAATCGATTTGCCATTCAAAAACTCAACATTAACGTTGTTTGAATGAGAAACATAAGATATCGGACTCGAGGATCGGATAAAGTATCAATCCTTTTCGCACACTCTCCATTTCAACTTCTAAATATGGTTTAGAACGAAAGAAAGGGGAGAAAAAGGAAGCTTAAAGAAGAAACAAAAAAAAAAAAAGAAAAAAGAAAAAACGAAAGAAAAGGGGAAAGAGAAAAAAGCAAATATTACAGTTCGACATTAGCATAACACGAACAAGGGAACGAAGACGTTTTCCATTACCTGGCTCATTAATCATACCCGACTGACCGACGTTCGACGCGAACTACCCATTTCGCGGACCGTTCCAAAAGATAGAAGTTTTTATCGATCTTCTCGTAGTTGCTACGCGAGATGTGTAAAGAAAGAAAGAGAAAGAGAGATACAAAAAAAGAGAGAGAGAGAGAGAGAGGGAGGGGTGGGGGGAAGAGAGAAACACAAACAAAGAAACAGAAACAATGGAATAAAAATACGCGAGAGATGATCGTTTGAATATCAACCGGATCGGACATATCATATCGACGGAATTATGTTTGAATTCACAAACGTCGTCCAGTTTCTGGCGCACGTCGTCCCTTTCGTCGCTTTTCCATAGCAGTTGCGTCTTCTTTGCCGGGTATAGATGGCGCGCGTGGCTCATTAGGACTAATGAGTAATGAGCCGATGATTAGAGGAGGCGGGCCGGAGGCGTGGCGCCACCTTGATCTCGCCGCCGTGTGGAACGAGTTGTGAGAAAAGCGATCCTTTTCTTCCCTTTACGTTCGCTGCTTCTTCCCATTCTTTCTTTCCTCGTCCTCATCCTTTTCTCCATATTATTATTTCTTTTATTTTATTTTATTTTTTTTTTTATTTTTTTTTTTTATTCCTCTCGTATATACCGTCCATCTCGTTCCTTTTCTCTTCCCGTCGTTCCATTCAACTGGCGAATTCACTTTGCTCAAACGATAAAGAAGTTCGACTAGGATCTTGCAGGACGAGGTCCTGGAGTATCACGTTACGAGGTACCTCCTTCGTGGCAAGACCCTCTTTCACTTTAACTTAGTTCCTCGAAGGAAAGAAACTCGAGATCCAATGTCGGACTTTTTCGCGTTCTTACAAGTGAACGTTAATTCGGTTCGGTTGTAACAAAGATTCCTCCCGTTTGATCGTTCCTTTTCTTTTTCTTCTTCTTTTCTTTCTTTTTTTTTTTTTTTTTAATTAGATCTACACAACACTCATAGTTGTGATAACAAAATTCTTAACAGATTGACGTTTCAATAAATCATCATAATCGGATATAAAAACGTAAATCGAATTCAAACTGTAAATACATTTTTCCTTGGAGAATTGCAAATTGACAAAAATTGACAACGGATCTATTGTAATGATATACGTTTCGTAGAGAATGAAAAACAAAAATTATTGTACGTTTTGATCCTTGATGCCCGAGGCGTTGTAATTCCCGTGTCAGGATGCTAACGTCAATTCCGTCGCGGTTCTTCTGACGGGAGGACGATGCTTTGATTAGGTCGTTAAGTTTGCTAATGCACCCATAAAAACCTACTAATTTAACGAATGACGCCGGAGTTCTTTCTTCTCTTCGATTTATTTTCTCCTTTAATATCGTTTTTCTCTTATTAACACAACGAGTGGCAACAAGATTTTCTAACTTTTACCGAGCGTTATTCTACCGACGATGAAAGAAAAGATACAAGGAAGTCTCCCCTTAGATAAAAACTTTTGCCTTGTTTCAATTTTTCTCGCGGAGATCACCATTACCGGCGTCGTGTGAGTTCTACAACGAAGCCGCTGCTGTAAAGATCTTAGTTTTACGACCTGAGATTTTCATTACATATATCTCTGTATCATAGCTTGTTCATTAACCACCCGTCCCCCGATAATAGAAAGCAATCCAATTATGGAACTAAATTGTGCACTAAAAAAAAAAAAAAAAAGAAAAAGAAAGGAACAAAAAATATTATCTCGATTCTCTTGGCGATAATAGAAACTAACGAAGTATCCATTAAGTTAATCAGTCATCAAAGACAATCCATATCTCATTTTTTCTTTTCACTTTTAAGTATCTTAAAATAAAGATACAAACGATCAAGGTATTGCCTATCTAAGAATAAGAATAAGTTATAGATGGATGGATGAGAGAGAGAGAGAGAGAGAGAGAGAGAGAGAGAGAGAGAGAGAGAGAGAGAGAGAGAGAGGAAGAAAGAAGGAAAGAGAAAGCACGCGTGTTTGGGGCCACAGAGTCGATGTCCCGCGGCTAGTGTCAACGTTTGACTTTACGAGGGAGCTGGCAGGCACAAGAATGAGAGAAAGCCCGTGACTCGCAGGGGTTCCAGCTTCACAATGGCCACCCGTCGCGGCGAGACCAGCCCCCTCGACTCCCGAACGAGTTAATGTTATCCCGCGCCATCCCTGTGTAGTTGCGTTTCTATTAAATAGACGTCAATCCCGCGATTCGCCGAAGATTTATATACCGCGATGATAGACAGGGATGGGCTTGAACAATACAAGAAATAAATAGAAGGAAAGACTAGAGACACTATTTTGTCTTTTTTTTCTTTTTTTTCTTTTTTTTTAATAAATGTCTACAGTATGCGCAATCCTCATCTCGTCAATTCAGACGTACTTCTTTTTCCTTTCTTCTTACTTTTCGTTTTTGTCGTTGTTATCTTTTTTTTTTTTCAATTTTTTTTTTTGCTCTGTCCTACCACGATCGTAAAAGATACACGAGCGCGCTCGTCTCTGACTCGATCGATCGTAAAAGTATTTTCTCTGAATTAAAAATAGATAAGGTTTCCTCGCGGCTTTGTACTCTCGTGGCTCACGAGGGTGGCGAACATCGGTCTCGGCAGTAATTCATTTCAATCGTTAGCCGTTTCTTAGCTTACTACGTACGGAATGAAACAAAACTTTTCAAATAAAGGACGTCGAACTTTGTGGAGTATTAAAAAAAAAAAAAAGAAAGAAAAGAAAAGAAGAAGAAAAAGAAGAAAAGGAAAGAAAAAAAATAAGTAGGTATCCAGGCAATATAGAACCTCAATATTTTCCTTTTCTTTTCTTCTGATTTTTTTTTCTTTTTTCTTCTTTTTTTTTTTTTTTTTGAAAGGAGATAAGCGAAGAGAGATCATCGAGCGTTGAAGTTTAATTCACCGAGAAACGACGAACGATCAACCCTTCCTAACTTCCTCCCTCGTATGCTTTCTCGAATCTTTTTGAATCAAAACTGCCGCGCCGTGTCGCCGTTCGAAATTCTCTTCAAGAGACACCACCATACTTGGGATGTCCCTTATTCTTTATTTTTCATCTCTCTCTCTCTCTCTATATATATATATATATATATATATATTTTTTTTTTTAATTCTTTTTCCCTTTCCAAGACGGTAACCTGATCCTGTTATTCGCGCGACAGAACTCAAGAGAATTCCGCCGCTAGTATGCGTACATCTCGTGCATCCCCCCCTCTCCTTTTCCTTTTCCTCCTACTCCTCCTCCTCCTCCTCCTCTTCTTCTTCTTCTTCTTCTTCTTCTGCTACTTCTTCTTTTTTTACTCTTACTGTTTTCCACGTAGTATAATATGCGTGAAGAAGATCGGGTGGAAGATAAGAGAAACCCTTGGGGTTAACAGCGAGCCAGGTATATATCGAGGACACGAACGACGATCCCGCGTTCGAGTTTCTTCTCTTCCAAAGATGAAAATGTTGCCATCGTTTCTGTACGCGTTTGGACAAAACGATACCCGATATTTTGTTACGTTCTTGACTGATTCTAAGGAATAATAAAAAAAAAAAAAAAAAGAAAGAGAGAGAAAGAAGAAGAAGGAGAAAAGAGAAAGGAGAGGAGAAAAAAAAAGGATTATGAAACATCCAGACAGAAAAAAAGAGCCAATAAAATCGTACGAATTATTTCGAGATAACAGATTACGAATGAATTATAAATCCTTCAGTATCTCAAATATATATATATATATATATATATATATTTACACGTATAACCGACGTTATATCGACTATGAAACGTATTACATCGATCGATTTAAACGATTCGATAATATTTAAAAAAAAAAAAAGGAAAAAAAGAACAGAAGAGGATCCTTTTATTCCTCGGTTGCAAGGTGTCTACCTCGTCTTCTTCAACACAATCTCCCTCATTATTTCTCTCTATCCTTGCCTCTCCTACCCGCTACCCTTCTTATTTCCGAAGTTAAGTTCAACTGGAAGTCGTCCGTTGGAAAGGGCTGCCTAGGTGACGGCGGCGCCTCCGAACACATCCATCTTCGAGGGCCGGTTTTGGGGTCCATCCCTTTGGTCTACCATCCGTAAGGATTCAAGTCGGAGACGTAGACGTAGACGAAGACGGAGACGAGAGAAGTAGAAGAGAAGACGACGTGAAGGAAACTTAACGGAGTACGGAGAAGGGAGGGGAGAGAGCTCAGCCGAGGTTGGAGGGGAAGGTGGTGGGGTGGGAATGAGGGTGGAGGAGGAAAAGGAGAAACTCGAACTGGACGGTTATTTATTAGAGAGGCCTCGTTAAGGTCCATCCTCGTAGCTGAATCTGTTTTCTGCTGAAGGTAGGAAGACCTGTCACACCCGCGTTATTCGAACCGAGACGACGGCATTGTTTTAATCTCCCACCATCGGCCTTTGTCATCGTCCACTACTCGTCTCTCTTCTCTCTCTCTCTCTCTCTCTCTCTCTCTCTCTCTCTCTCTCTCTCTCTCCTTCGGAGTTCTTTCGATGAACCACGACGCGAGACCTCTTCTTTCTCATTCTTCTCTTTCGGCCAATCATTTTCTCCAATGAACGCGGCTCGTTCGCAAACTCTTTTCCCGAGATAAAATCTCGTCTTTCGGATAGTATCTCCCTAAAGGGAACATATCCTTGCCAAGATGGCTCTCGGTATTCACAGTGGGAATTGATTACGTCGACGTTCGAGAATTAAATAAGCAAAGTCGGTTCTTCCGACGTTACGGGTAGAGACCTTCGATCAACGATACATACCGCTGTGGATCCGGAGTCCCTTGTTGCTTCCGAATTTCTACCTCATTGAATTTCGTTTGTATAAATTCAATAGCGTTTTTCTACGTACAATTTTATATGGAATCGAACGATAATTGGACAACGTAATTTTCTTTTTATTTCCTCTCTATTTTTTTCTTTTCTTTTCTTTTTTCTTTTTCTTTTACGTCGTAAAAGACGCGAACGAATTGACGATTACGTTCATATTTATATGAATTTATATTATTTCCTTATAGACGATCTTCGATCAAAAATTCGTAAAGATAGAATTTACGCACGCATCATGATCCTAGTACCTAGTATCTAGTTGAACAGAAAAAAAAAAAAAAAAAAAAAAAAAAAATAATGACAAAGAAAAAGGAAAAAGAAGAAAAAGAAGAAGGAGAAAAAAAACTTAATGGGCAATATCAAATGGAAAAAGACGAGACGGTGGCTGTTTAACCTCAAACCACTTGGTGAGATCGTCGCGCATTTACCTGCGTAATATACAGCTCAGTGTATATCACGACGTAGCAATGCTGCCTGAACGTGGACATTTACGATCGTTGGTCGTAAGAGACGCCTTTTGTAGGACAACGGCGATACAATGTCAGGTGTCCACTCCGGGTAAACGTAGGCCAGTAAACGTGGGCACCACATACGAGAATTTTGTTTTCGATTATCCACCCACCCAACAACCACCCGATTTTATCCACCCACTATCAAGAGAAAGTAAGATGAGGATAGAGAGAGAGAGAGAGAGAGAGAGAGAGAGAGAGAGAGAGAGAGAGAGAGTCGCTCGCCCACGTGATGCCGAATCAGCCGAATCTTTTAATTGCTTGACATCTTTATAGCTCGTATAAAACAATGAATAGCAAGACAGAGTCTCTCGATGCACGGAGGATGGAAGACGAAACGTCGTATCCCGTGGATCGAAACCCATGGAGGATCATGTTCGAAGGGCGTCGGTATATCATTTTTACGGTGTCTCAGGAATACGGTCGAGCTTAGGTTTCATCTACGTTGCTGGAGGTGAGAAGGAAATTCGAGATTGGTTACGAGCTATGTAATATTTTTTTTTTTTTTATTTCCAATTTCTATCATTATATTCGATTTCATCTTTGAAAATAGAAAATGTATATTGTGTTTTCAGTGCATATATTATATCAACGCAATTATATTCAATTTGAATTCGTTAAAAATTCACTATCTCCATCGAATTTTTGTGTTGTGGGCATATATTATTAATATTATTCTTCATTAATATGAATTTTTTAAAAAGTGAAACTCTGAACTAACGGTCACAGAGGATAGAAAATATAGATTCGTAATATCAGCCAGTAGTCACGGCAACAACGACCAAACTTATCGTAGGTCTCGTCTTCGCTTTCCTTCGTGGTTCAAGGTCTGAGAATAAATCAACCGGTTCGTCGAATAAGAAAACTCGAGCTGGCTATACACGATATGATATATCCCGCGGTTAGGATTAATAACCGCAGTAATTAACGATCGGACGTGAGATCATTCTGAAACGAGATTCTACACGACCGTTATAGACGTTCGATCGATCTCATGAACGTAATCAAACTGGATAACTCATTGAGTTACCTTCTTGATTTCTCGATCAGCTGTTAGAAAGAAAACGCGTAAGTGACGATCGTTATTTTTTTGTTTTTCTTCTTCTGGTTTTGCTTTTTTCTTTAATTTCACCTTCTCACCTTTTTTTTCCGAAACGAATAACCCTCAGATATCTATTTTCTACGTACGAACTGGAAGGATCATTATTTGTTATTATCGTTATTAACTTTCTCGTGATTAATACTTCATGGAACATGATATTACGTTTTATATGAAACGTTTGATTTATTAATTTTTTTCTTTTCTTTTTCTTAAATAGAACGACCGAAGCGGATTTAATAACGAGCTCGTTTTATATCATTCAAACGATATACAGTAATAACACGCTTTAATGTTCTTCGTTAAAGATCACAGTTAATTTCTTAAACGTTCACCGAATTTCATTTACTATGTGTGATAACAGTTCAGCTTTATCGTCTTCAGATTAAGTTCTGATAATTGCCAACTATTTGATGAAACGTTCGGCGTTAAGATAATGTTTTTTCTTTTCGAGCGGAGAAATCTCTCGGTTGTGGTTTCGTTACAAGGTATTGCGTCGTTAAATGTAATGCGACTCTTACACGATCGAAAGAAAATAAATATCTTCTGGTATTGCGATTGCTTCGATGGCAATTGCCGTGAGAGAGAGAGAGAGAGAGAGAGAGAGAGAAAGAGAGAGAGAGGCTCTAAGAAAATATCGCGATTGTACGTTTTCTAAACGAAAGGTCGTTCGAAAGTAAACTTTCAATGATATATGTGTGGACGATTTTCAAACGATATCTATGACGTCAACGATCGAACTTCCAACGAGCATGGATCAATCCTTTATGTTTCTGTTTTAACAAAAATTTGTTTCTCAAGAAATCATTCGGATAAATTCCAATTGAATCGTACCACGAAATTATAGTATTAGAGAGATCATTGAACGAATTGTAAAGTACGTGCGAATGAAGGAGAAACGGAAGAAAGAACATTGCAAAAAAGATTTAAGGGAGTATTTAAAACAAAAAAAAAAAAAGAAAAGAAGAGGAAAGGAAAGAAAAAAGAAAAAGAAAGGGAAGAGGAAGAAGATCGCGATAGTCCTAAAGAGATAATTCGTCGGTAAGGTTTGCTGGTATGGTTGGCCCTTAGGTATTATGGTTGCGGCGTCTGAGGCCGCGGGGGGCGCCGGCGCCGATGCTCGATGCCGGCGCCGGCGCGTAAAATCTCTGCGTTATGATCCCCCCCTTGCTCCACCCAACCATTGGACCAAGGAACACCTTCTTCGTAAGGTGCTCCCACGACGTTCAGCCTTGCCGACGTCCGGCACCTTCTCTCTCTCTCTCTCTCTCTCTCTCTCTCTCTTTCTCTTTCTCTCTAGATCTTCCTACGTAACTTTTTCTTTTTAAAGATCTCTTTCAAGCATTTTAATATTCAATTTCCAACTCTTTAAACATCGTCCAATAGTTTCGATAATTCGTATACACCTAAGGATATCACTCGAAAGTATTATTAATTAATTAATTAAAAACGATACGTAGAAATGTTTCAATTATTACTCGTGCGCGGATCCAAGTTTCATCTTTATATTACAAGAGAAAAATATCCTGATGAACAAAGAAAAAAACAAAAAAAAAAAAAAAAGAAGAAAAAAATGAAAAGGAAACAAAATAAAAAAGAAAACGAAGAAGGAAATTGTCGTTCTACAGTAATCGAAATGAAGTCAATTCTAACCACGTTAACAACTTTGGATCTAATCGTTTATTCTCTCACGGGAAAATATGAGATAGACTTTCGGCTGTCGATTATAATACTGTTTTTTTTTTTTTTTTCTTTCATTCTTTTACTCCATAAAGAAATATATTCTCGGGTATTCCTTAACTTTTTGTTTTGAGATATCTCAAGAGACCCTCGAGTCTCGTGACAAATGGTACCCTTCAGGATACGACCGATTGGTGAGTTCGACCGGTGCGACATGACCGCCGACACACTGGATCGTCCGGACTACATGAGAGAAGGACAAGGAAAGGGCTCCTCGCTTCGTGAGATCGGTCTCGAAGATGAGAAGTTCAAAAAAAAAAGAAAGAAAGAAAGAAAGAAAGAAAGAACAAAAAAAAAATTATATGACCTTAACCCTCTATCGGTGAAATTATTTACAAACGTTGTCGTATATTAAAAATTATTGGTTACCATTAAAATAGACGAGAATTTACGATTAATACGAATAATACGATCAATCGTTCACAAACTATAATAAATACACAATAAATCGCGTGATAGATTTATATAACACACGGAACTATGACCCGCATATTTCGCGAAAGCATTAATAGCATATCCATGTTATATATTCACATCACCATAATTTGCCATATATTATTGATTCCTTATAAAGCTATGACGACTGGCAGATATTTTCTCGAGGGGAAAAAATAAACCGTTCGATCAGAAATATTTTATCATTAATTCTCCAAGAACGAACGGACCCGCATCCTTCGATTCCATTTGACGTAATCGTAAACAACAAGTCCGAACCACGAACACAGCTGTAAAGAAATGACACGTGGATTTTTGATCGAACAAAGCGATTTCGGTGCATCGATTTGAATTCTTAGTCGGTCTAATGAGGAACAACCAAGTAATTAAATAAGTAAGTAAGTAAGTAAGTAAGTAAGTAGACTCGTTAGCCTCGCTTCATCCTTCTCAGATCGGACTCTATATACTCTATAATTAAGAAGTATGTCGAGGATACGATCTCTCGCTCTTGAAACGACATTTGCTTTACGTGGTAATCGAACTTGTCACGAAGCAACATCCTATACCATGTATCTTACGAAACATCGTAAAGCATCGTCAACAACTTGGAAGAACAAACAGACCCACTAGAAAAAGGAACGTTAAAAAAGAAAAAGGAAAGAAAAAAGAAAACGCGAGAAGGTAAGAGAAAGAGGAAGAATGGAGAAAGACAAAGAGAAAAAGAGATAGAGAGAGAGAGAGAGAGAGAGAGAGAGAGAGAGATGGAAGGAGAACGAGATCGGATTCGATCGCGTCTGATTTTATTTTTGCGAGTAGCCCTCTCCCTCTCTCTCCCTTTTATCGAGATGAGCAGCGTGTGCGTTCGAGAAGAGGAAAGAGACGAAGAAGGGTCGGGAAGGAGGGGAGAGGTATAATTGAATGTTTTGTATAATTAACCTGCGCCATAACTCAAGCTACGTCGCGCCTCCAGCCGCGGGCGGACCTCCCTTCTTTGCGAAGAGAAAGAGAGAAAGAAAGAAAGAGAGAGAGAAAGAAAGAGAGAGAGAGAGAGAGAGAGAGGAGAGAGGTTCGCTTCGCGAAGGAAGTATTTGTATATTCACGGATGCGCCTTATCCATTCTCTTGCATAAAAATTCACGTAAAGCGAATCTTCGGATAAAAAGAAGAAAAGAAGAGAAATAGAAAAGAGACGAGCAAGCAAACAAACAAACAAACAAAAAAAAAGAAGCAAAGATAAAGAAAGTAAAAGAAACGTCGCGTCGATCGACGACGATCGGCGGTGATATTTATTTTCTTACGATCGTGATGATAGATTTAAAAGAAAAAAAAAAAAAAAAAAAAAAAAGAAAGAAAGAAAGAAAAAAAAAATATCGACAGAAATCGATCGCAATTTTCATGTTGCGAAATCGTTATGAATTCGATCGACCATCGGACTTTAAACACGTTCCACATAATTTTTCACAGTAATGAATTAAATGTATCGTTGCGCTTATGCGTTAATCTAATCTCTTGGATACGCATTACATAAGAAATTAATTATACATTCATGGGTTAGCGAATGAAAGAACAAATGCGATCAGACGCGTATGCATGGAGGTTCAACGCGTTAAGAGTTGGATAGACCACTGTTAAGGATAGAGAGAAAGATGGAAATACGTCGGAGCAGTTACGGTAAATATTTGTCAAGTCGAATCAACGTATCCGTTTATCCAAAAAAGTAATTGGCCGTCTAACCCGTTGTTAGGCTCGAATAGTAAGCTCGAAACCGTGACTGAAACCTACGCCTCCTTCCACCGATTTCGATGGGGCCCACCTAACAACCGGATAATCGTTGCCGTCAGGTCAGTGAGAAAAAGAAAAAGAAAAAGAAAAAGAAAAAGAAAAAGAAAAAAAAAGAAAGAGAAAGAGAAAGAGAAAGAGAAAGAGACCGGACCACTCATAGAAAGCCGATCTCCGAAGAATCCAACAAAAATTTTGGACCTCGAGTTTACACAGTTTTGCACTAAGCTCTGTTGCATCTAAGAATATCGTTTCTCTCCACCTCTCCCCCCCCCCCGCACCCACCTCAATAAATTTGATTATTCGCTTTTCTATGCTCTTTTTCACGAGGGAGAGAGAGAGAGAGATCGTCCTCTTATTCTTACAAAGAATATTCCATATTATCTACAATGTTTATTCGTCGTTCGAACACTCGATATCACAAACCCGCGTGGCTTTATAGAAGACCATTGGAGAATATTCAATCGTAAATTATAGAATACCTAACGAGAATTAATCGTAGGGATATAGTATCGAGATCGTTAATCGAGACTCCGCGATACGTCCACCCTTCTTTCTCTGGAGTCTTCGATTAATGCCAGTAGCCAGTAGAATACACGATTCAAATTGGAAAAAAGATTCATTTCTTTCGCGTACCTATAATCCATGATATAATATAATACAAAGGCGGTACGTAGATTAATTCGTTTCAAGAGCAACTTGGTAACCTGTCGTAAAACCGGATCGTTTCTTCACCGTTCTACTTCTTCTTCTTCTTTCTTCTTCTTATATTTTTCTTTCTTATTTTCAGAAAAAAAAAAAAGATATCCATAATGCGTTTAGAGGAATCTTTTTTATAAAGTACGCCAATTTGCCGTCATTTCTGTAAGGCCGATGACGAGTAATATGTTCGCGGTGTGCTAGTAAGTGTTTAATTACAACAATTTCCATCTCGTTGCTCGGTTCTCTACACAACATTGCCGTTAGCGTGTCACGCGAGATCGCTCGTTACGCGCACGCAATGAACTCTAATTGTTTAGCGTGTCGTGTTTTCACTCCCCATACTCGTATACGTGGTTGTTACCCCTTTTGCTTTCCTTCTCGTTCTCTTTCTTTTTCCTTCCCATTTTTGTATTTTCCTTTCTCTCTTCTCTAAACAGCGTCATAAAAATTCTTGAAATTTCACTTGCCTGAAGGACGTTCATCTATACCGTTCACCCCCTATCTTTACTATTCTGCATACTATATTCAATTCACAGCTATGTGTCCCGTGGTCAAAGAAACCTAAGTCGTCTAATCACGAGTCTACTCTCGAGTTTAGAGTATGTATTCCTTGCGGAACTTCTAAGTGCCTATTTAAATAGCTATATTTCAGAGCGTAGCCATAAGGCCAACAAACTGTCAAGAGATCATACCCTTGTCAAAATAATCGCTAAATTATGGGGATACCTATAGTTTTAACTACCAGCTCGATCGCTCGCTCGTTCCCTCCTTTTCTTCTTGTGCTTCTCCCTCTTTTTCCTTCTCTCTCTCTCTCTCTTTCTCTCTCTCTTCCTTCCGATGCTCGAGCAACATTCCCATTTCTTGACTATCCGTTCGTCCCATCTCTTTCTTTCTTTCTCTTTGCGATACCTGCCATCATCCGTGTATTTTCTTTCCTTCTCTTTTATTTTTTTTGTTGTTTTGGTTTCCCTCTCTTCTCTCTCTCTCTCTCTCTCTCTCTCTCTCTCTCTATCTATGCGTTTGTGTGTGTACATTTTTTCTCTTTTTCTCTTCGTTTTTTTTCTCTATCTTTTTCTCTATCATCTTTTCTATTTTCTTTTTCTCACTCTTTTACCTCTTTTGTAAAAACAACCTTCATCTCCTCGCGCATACGAATCGACGAAGAAGCGCGTATGCCGTGAATGAAAATCACATGGGACAGCTGACGCGCCCACTCCGCAACGAGTTATCGAGTAGAAAATGATTAATGAGTCAATAAACCTTCTCATTCTACGACGAGAATTTTAGTCATCGAGGGAACATTTTAATTGATAACTACTTTCTTATTTTACGTTATTATTTGCCGAATGGTAAAACGTTACCTGTATACCTCGAATATATATTAAATAATTTCTCCTTATATATTGAAATAATACCAACACGAGTACACGATTAAAATAAATTATTCATCATATAAATATGATTAAAAAATGTTTCCAATTGTTTCGAATTGTCTCGAGATGACTTTTCTTAAATATTATCTCTTACGTCATATTGTCGGATAAATTTAGAAAGTAAAACTCATGTTCTAATTACACCATCAACCATCAACTATTTCACGACTATCGATTACATAAACCAGCATCGATGAAGAACCTGTCGAAACTTTACGAGGCTCGTGTCTGGGACGAGTTCGTGTGCTCCCGTAGATTTTGCAGCATAGAATTATGTTTTACCGCTTGTGGCTATATCTGTGCGTGTTTGTGTGTATATATATATATATATATATATATATATATATATATATATATATATATATATATTTGCACAACACACTTTATTCATAGGTCCGCGTGCAAGCACGTTATCGCAGAAAATATACGTTCTCTTGGCGTTATCTTCGGGACGCATGATTTGCGCGCTCGCCTATCGCGAAGGATTCATTAATATTAATCGATTCGTCGTCCTCGTAGTCGCAGCCATTTCGCGACGGATTGAAAAAGCACCACCCGAGGGCCTTTGAAAGGGAGAAAGAGAGACAGAGAGTTACGCACGCGATCATGATTAATGATAGAAAAGGCGAGAACGGGTGATTAGGGGGTAAGGTAGAGGTTGAAATTTCTCTTATCTCCATCCTCTTATGCATATTCTTTAATGCGATCCTTTCGTTACCTCGCCTCATATTAAATACAACCGAGAACGAGGAATATGATCCTAATTAATAATCGCACCGATGAGAATAGTTACTTTATTCTATTTACGTATCGAACGTACAGAGAATTTTCATTGGTATTTATCCCATTACGGCCGATAATTACGAATCCATTTCACAAGTTAATTAAGTCGTCCATTGGCGTATCTGATAATAATAATAATCACGTGATGTAAGAAGACAATCGAAAATATGAATGATTCTAATGAAGTAACGACGGTAAATTGGTAATAGTAAAAGGAATCGGTACTTTTTATTCCGTCTTATTTTATCGCGTTGCGCCTGGGTTAAACAACTCCGAATTCCGTGTGATGTCAAAAGGGATCAAGAAGGAAGGGCACGTTTCAACCATACGTCCAGATGGCACGCGCGCCCAAAAAGGTGGGACGTGCTAACGATATCGGCATGAGGGTTAATTACGGTCGACTATACGAGGATCGTATATAGCGGGGAGGGGAGGGGAGGGGAGAAAGAAGGAAGAGGGATGAAAGAGGATAGAAAGATATAGGTGCCTCCGTATGGTCGAAAAATCAATGCGTTGAAAGGGTGAAGGAGAAGAAGAAAGAAAGAAAGGATGGAAGAAAGAGAGAAGAAGAAGAAAAAGAAGAGAGAAAGGAGAAGAACGACGACGGTGGAAAGAAATAGGTGGGAGGTTGAAGATAGAAGTGGGAGAGGGCCAAGAAGCGATCAAGGGGGTTGCGGGAAAAAGGGGAGATCTTATAAATATTGGGTATAGACGAGATCGGGCGCTACTTACGCCGTCAGCGATAATGACGGGGTGTGTTCGGGCTGTTTGCTTAGCGAGTAGATTAGTGAATGAATCCACAGGTGGGCGCCATCCGTCACACTCCGAATCGGATCCAACTCGGCCCCGCCTATCCGACGACTAAGACCCTTCTCTCTTTCTCTATCTTTCTACGCTTTTGTGTATATATATATATTCTCTCTCGCTCTCTCTCTCTCTCTCTCTCTCTCTCTCTCCCTCTCTTTTTCGTCTCTTTACTCTTCATCCTCTTTCATCTTGCTCCTTTCGTGTTTCTCACAAACACCGAAGCTGCCTTGATGAAAGGTGGGAAAGTGAATTCGTGGCGCCACCGCTCACAAAATGATTTTTATTCTATCTGACGCGTCGTGGAGGTGATCAAGAGTTTCTTTTTTTCTCCTATACTACTTCTTTCTTGTTCCCTTTTCTCTTTTTTCTTTTTTTTTTCTTTTTCTTCCTGCAGAAAACAATTCGTCCAATCATTACATCCAATTCTGACTCATCCGATATTTCTCCTGTTAAGCGGTAGTCGATAAGTCTACCTGCGTTCGCTGACATTGGTGATCTGGCACGGAAACGGTTACCCACGATATACATCATCGGCATCATCGAAGATAATCGCTGATCACGC
Source organism: Dolichovespula media (assembly GCA_911387685.1). NCBI lineage: Eukaryota > Metazoa > Arthropoda > Insecta > Hymenoptera > Vespidae > Dolichovespula > Dolichovespula media. The sequence continues at coordinate 6,702,963 of OU426856.1, read as the reverse complement.
CTAGAACGGCCGTCGAACTTGCCAGTCCGATCTATCTGTTGGTGTAGTCAGTTGGCGTAGATCAACGACCGATGTCGTCCAGATCGAATACGATGACTTATTCAAATGTAAAATTGATATTGTTCATTCCAACGCTCATGGCCAATCGTTATTATAGACAAGGGTAAAGTTTATCGATATCGATGATATTTGATTTTATTATCCTATTGATTTTTAATCGATTAACAATAAACCAGCTTTACACTATGAACCGTGTAAAAATTGAAATTGCAATTTCTACCATCTAACCTGTTCCTTTCACGTAATAACTTCTATAATATATAAGGATAAAAGACAAAAAGAAAGAAACACGCACACACACAAAAAAAAAAAAAAAAGAAAAAGAAACAGAATGAACAAAGAGTTGTGGAAAAATGTTGTAGAATATATACCATGTATCCTCCTACTCTATTACTCACACGTCATGTCAGTTACGTCGTCGCGATTAGTCGAGTTCGTGATGACGAACGAGCCGGTAGGAGCAAAGCTTTAGAGAACCGAGCATTTCGGGTCCATAACGGGTCCCATTTTCTCCGACGACCTAAGAATCCCGAGGTACCGATATGATGGAGTGCTAGGGAGATTGGCGGACCACCGGAGTAATGTCCGCGCTAATAGCAGTGATTACCCTGCCTCGTTGAGAACGAAAACCCGCCTCCTCTCTTCTTCTCTCTTTATCCTCTCTCTCTCTCTCTCTCTCTCTCTCTCTCTCTCTCTCTCTCTCTCTCTCTCTCTCGCTCTCGACAAATTTTAAGCGTTCGTTTTGGCTCGTAGCTCATACCTTCTGGCCCGGTGTCCAGCCCACGAATTGATGGATGTTTGCTAAAGTAAACTGCCTTCCCCTTTTCGTGCAGCCGAACCTTCGCTCTCGAGCTACCACAATGTCGAGAAGCTAAAACACTCTGCACTCTGGGATGCATCGAACGATTAAACGTCTGCACGTTGCTCGTATGTTTTTCTACTCGTACAACCGCGATTAACTTGAATGATCTCGATTTTTTTTTTTTTTTTTCTTTCAACGTCGATAAGAATTATAATAAATATCCATACACGCGCGCGTCTACTCACACACACACACATATATATATCTTTTTTTCAAATCTTAATTTAAATAAAATTTTGTAAAATCGAATTCGTCACGAATCGATAAATAATAATCGTAATCGCACGAATTCGTTAAAGTTTCGCTTCGCGAAAAAACAAATTATAATAGATTGGTAAGACGAGAGAGACGGTAGCCTTGAAGATTGAGTAAAGGAGAGGGAATCATCGACGAGCGAGAAGCAAGAGTGTTCGCAAGTCGTAGAGGCCAACGACAGCCGGACAGCTGTTGGCTATGCGCTAGGCCGATGGCGTTCGTTCGTTATTTATCGAGGTGCGTTTGCATTCGCAAGATCTTCGAGATAACGCGTTAGGAATAATGGAACGAAAAGTACGACCGAGCGCATCCACGATGACTGTATTTAAGACTATCGTCGCTGCCAAGCTAATGCGTTGCCGCTACGTTGTGCTAAGGAATAATTACAGTCGCATTATTATATTCTCGCTCGCGATACATCACGCGACTTTCATACATATGCATCGGATAAGAAACCGGAGCCGCTTGGCATTCGAACTAGCTTTAGCATCCTCCTTTCATTTCTCTTAAACATCTCAGTTAGTAGACTATTTCATATCATTAGATATATATATGTGTGTGTGTGTGTGTGTGGGTGTGTGTGTGTGTATGTGTGTGTATTTATCTGTCCCTCTCTCTCGTTCTCTCTTGTCTTTTCGACGATGAATTAAATCGTAATTGAATCGTAAATTGAAACGATTGAAATTATTTCGTAAATGTGTAAATAATTTTATCGTGCACAACTTTTGTACGTAAATATAACGTTCGTTGATAAACGTCGTCAAAAATAAAATAAAACCATCTATATCCATTTACGCCTGATATACGGCCCGTACGTGCGAGAATCGTCTTCGAAGAAACTTGTATCAATTTAACGAGCTGAATTTGGATAATCCGTTGAATGATAAATTTCAGCAGGAAAGGAAAAAAGAGGGAAAAGAAAAAATAAACCAATCTACCACCTATTCAAGAAATCACAACGATCAAGTCGAACGATCGAAAAATTTGCGACTACTGGAATCAAATCGACGTCGTCAGTCCCTACGAACTCCGGCAGGAGTTCTCTTATCAGATCGACTTCTCTTTATTGTCAATAACTTTTCTCGGAGTTGGCGGAGATCGTAATCTGGAACATCAGAGTGGAAGTCGGTCGAGTATCGAGACACAGGGGTGTCCGTTAGCGTGGCTGGCGAGCCTCGTAGAACGGTAATTTAAGACTTTCGATGAAAATACGAAGACATACCCGAAGATGTCCGCGAGGAATATCTGAATGCCGCGCGTGGGCAGCGAGGCGAGCGTGTCTGCCTTTGGGCTTTTAGCAGGCACAGGCATAGGCACAGGTACAGGAAAAGGCATCGTCCCTTTCTCCGCCCTTCTACCTCTCGCGCCATCCATCGATATCGAAAGGCGCGTACGAAGCTTCGCGGAATAAGAATTTGTATTTTCGATCGTTCCCCGCTTTCAAACCTCTTCGATTCCTTTATGCACCTACGTTCACGACGTAAGAAGGTAATAATTTTCACTGAGAAGCCGAACCGCGCGCGCGAACGCGAGCGCGAGCGCGATCAACGCTTAGAGAAGAGCAAAAACGAATATCCTGTTTATATATATATATATATATATATATATATATATATATATTTTTTTTTTTCTTTTTACTTGTTTAATTTTTTGCTCTTTGTAATGTATGTTTAATAAATTAATAATAAATATGTCGATGCAAGGTTGAACGAATAATTATATGACGATTAAAGGAGTAGAAATTGATGATAATGATTTAGTACGATAAAGAATATCCTTATTTTAATGAGTAGATTATAATCACCGACAAGCATGTTCTTCTTATTTGCCAATGAGATTCGATATTCGGAAAAGAGAAAAAGGAAAAGAAAAAAAAAAAAGAACAGAAAGAAAGAAAAATTAAATCAGGCCACCTGCCTAGCCGGTCGATTTCTCTCCCTCTTACTACCTGATTCTAATTCTATCGTACCTTATTCGTAACTCCTTTTTAAAGTCAAAGTATCCCGCGGCGATACTCCCGTGGCATGTACCGACTAATAAGTATTAAAAGAATGTATCTAAGGATTTTTTCGGTTTATGTAAATACATACGTGTTGTAATAGTGTTAAGAAAATCGTATAAATTTCGGATTAACGTTATCGACGAAAACTTGACGAAAACTCGGCGAGTAGTTTAATTATTATTAGCCAGAGAAAACGTCGGATTAAGGGAAACGAAACTATAGTGAGTCGAACCGACAAAAAATATATTCCATGTTACGGGATCGAGCGACGAGAATCTTGCGTGTATAATGAAACACTTATAATTACAGCCTGCTGCGTTATGCAAAATGAGAATCGTGACTTCGTCTCGATGCCGCGTGAAAATCTGAATAAACACGACGGCAAGAATTTTTCTTAACGTTGAATATAAGTTTGATTGCGAGCGCGTGCATATCCGATTGAACGGAAAGGATTCATTTTTTCTTTTATTTCTTACCCGTTTCTGATCTGAAATATCGTTTATAGTCTAACCTAACAATAAGAGAAAATCAGTAGTAAGTTTTATAATTAATAGGAAAGGTTTGAGAGATAACTCCTGATTAATATTAAATATTACCTTGTAACTGATTGAGATTTCTCTGAAATTTTGAAAGAAAAAAGAAAATTTCATCATAACGATAATTTATACGATCAATACTAAACCAATCGGTTTTCAAAAGAAGAAAAAGAAAAAAAAAAAAGATATCGGTGAAGGATACGCCATCAAAACCATGTCAATCGGGTACAATTAGGCAATAGCCTTTCAGGGGACCTTCCGAGATGGTCCTTCGAAATACAAAAAACTCGAGTGACGCGTGAAAGGATTGATTACTCGGATCGATGGTGCGAAAAGCAAATGGCCGAACTTCTTCTCGCTTCGGAGCAAAAATGAAGAGGATGGAAGAAGAAAATGAAAAGAGAGAGATAGAGATAGAGAGATAGAGAGAGAGAGGGAGAGAGGGAGAGAGAGAGAGAGAGAGAGAGAGAGAGAGAGAAGGAAAAAGAAGACGAAAAGGGCGCTCCCTTTCATCGAGGCGGGACAAAAAGGGTTCGATCGAAAGTCTCAAAACCCCGGGAGACGGTGGTCATTATTTGTTTTAGATATTAATGCTCTCCGTGGACTATCGATAATTCACTCTCGCCGTTCTCGACGTAATCGCACGGTGTGTGTGCTCTCTCTCTCTCTCTCTCTCTCTCTCTCTCTCACTCTCTCTCTCTCTCTCTCTCACTCGTTCCTTCTCAATCTCTTTCCCTCTTTGTCCGTAATGTACGACGTATATAAAGAGAGATAGAAAAGGACAAGGATACGGCATCGAAGAGAAAGGATAGACAAGGAAAGAAAGAAAGAGGAGGTCCGTGTAAACGATAAATCACGATAAATACGTTTGCCCAGGCCCATTATAAAAGGAGGAAGAAGGAAGGAGGAAGGAGAGAAAAAGGAGCAAGAAGGAGGGAAAGGGAATCGACACGATCGGCCAGGCACGGGCGAGTGCTCACGCGCGGGAGGAAGGAAAAAGAAGGTGTACCGATATAAAAGGGAGAAGAGTGAAGGGCGGTGTTTGTTGCCCACCGATATGCGATCCTCTCCCCGGGGCCACTTTCTCTCTATCTTTCTTTCTTTCTTTCTTTCTTTCTTTCTTTCTTTCTTTCTTTCTTTCTTTCTTTCTTTCTTTCTTTCTTTCTTTCATTCTTTCCCTCTTTCTTTCTCTTTCCCTATCGATGCATCCTTTTCTCCGAGAGCCGCGCATTACGATCGCTTAAGTCTCGACTCGACTATCGAGTGATCCATCGCCTACGAATTCGACGAAGCCTCCCGCCTACCCTCGGGACATCCTCGACTAATGAGTGTGTCTCGATCGTGAACGACCAGTCTCTCTCTCTCTCTCTCTCTCTCTCTCTCTCTCTCTCTCTCTCTCTCTCTCTATCTCTATCTCTCTCTCTCTCTCTCTCTCTCTTTCTCTTTCTCTCTGATACCGCTTCCAGGTGCGGTCTCTCGGCGTTCCTCCTTTAAAAAGGATTCCAATTAAGAGAACCCGACTCGAGCGACCACTCGCGTCTCCACTCGCCATTCTTTCTCTTTCATGTGAATATCAAAGACGACAGGTGGCTCGAAATAGTTTGCTGGAGCTTACGTGAGATGGGAAAGAAAGAGTGAGAGCGAGAGTGAAAGAGAGAGAGAGAGAGAGAGAGAGAGAGAGAGAGAGAGAGAGAGAGAGAGAGAGAGAATGAGATGAAGATGTAAGACAAAGGAGCAGAGAGCATAAGCATCAGAGATATTCTTCCCTCGGAAGATCTCTCGAATCTTTAGAAAAATAACGTATGCATGAGAGATATAAGTATGAGACTTTACGAGTCATTGCATCGGTTCCCTCGACGATGTTGGAAGAAGGTGCAAGAACAGTAATTTTGTACATTCCAGAGAAGCTAGTCTGGTCTATGCCACCGATAATGCTCGGTAAACGTGTTATGGAAGAAAAGGAAAGAGAGAAAGAGTAAAGGAGGCGCAGAGAAAAGATACGAAGACGAGAGAGAGAGAGAGAGAGAGAGAGAGAGAGAGGGAGAGAGAGAGAGAGAGAGAGAGAGAGAATGGGTAGGTAGATACCGGAGCCCGCGGGGGGCTCATAATTGCCGACCCTGAAGATCGGCCGACCCCATGGGGCCCTCCTCTGTTTGTTTTATTCCCTAGTTATACAAACGCGAGATCTACGACCGATATATGATAATCGTACCTCCGCTTCTTCCAGTCCCTCTTGGATCTCGTTCCTGATCTCCAAGACTCTCTTTCTTTCTCTCTCTCTCTCTCTCTCTCTCTCTCTCTCTCTCTCTCTCATTCAATACCTATCCATCCATCCGATCTTCTCGCCACTATTCTCTATCAGAATGACCACCCCCACGAATCATAAGCATGGACACACGTCCAAATCAATTCCAATGAAAACCAATTATAATAGTCAACGAGATACCAAACAGAGTGAAAGAGAGAGAAAAAGAGAAAGATAGAGATAGGCTCTCTGCCATGGAAGCTTTCGCCACGTCTCATCGCTTATGGATCCCGTTTATTCAAATTCTTAGCTACCTGGCATGATTAATATTCTTCCTCGTGGCCTCGGCTACCATCGCTTTCCCACGAAAGCGATTCCACGTCACGCGGCGAGGAAGGACGAATACGCGTGCTCACTCTACGATTACCACTCTACGATGTTTCGATGTTTCGACTCTCCGTCTTTCGATGTTCTCTCCTTGGTTAAAAGGACACTTCGCAAGATAAATGCCTTCGTAAATCACTTTTCGCTTTCTTACCTTTACCCTCCGACCCTCGCGACATCCACAACCTCAATAATCTTACCATCCACGACGCGGAACCGAACGCGGATTCTTGCGGTCCTTTTCGATCCATGCTCGGTCAACTTCCTGGTAGAAAGGCAAGGTGCCTTTCCAGGATATTAATATAAGCCCGATGTTAGAGACTAGCCTCGCGAATCGAGGATGAGTTAATGGAATGATAATGAACGAATTTTATAAAATTTTAATAGACGCGTATCATACAAAGGACCTTCGAAGAATTTGGAAAAGAAAATAATGAAGGATAACGAGAACGAGAGAGAGAGAGAGAGAGAGAGAGAGAGAGAGAGAGTAGTATCGGTGATGAAGTCTCGTATCGAAGACACCAAAGAGGAGAACCGCTCTACTGTCGAACGACTCGTTGTACGCTAATGCTCGCCCCCTTCGTGGAACCGGTTTTCGCATTTACGATTCAATTTCTGAAAGGCTCGACTATAAGGAACGAGGAAAATCTATCGGCGGAACGGCCATTGTATTCCTTCGGGCATTGCAAATATAAATAAAATAAAACGAAAGAGAAAGAAAGAAAGAATGAAAGAGAGAAAAAAAAAACAAGTAAAAGAAATAAGAATGTTCGCTTTCGTTCGTGTCCACGTTCGCGGACGCTAGGTTATCGTTTCGAAACAAACTCGAAGCTCATATTTCAAGAAGATAACTCTACCAAGGCAGCAGGTTGCGCCAAATACATCTTATATAGAAGTGCTAATCTAAATGTTAGAAAGAGTGAGAGAGAGAGAGAGAGAGAGAGAGAGAGAGAGAGAAAAGGAGAGAAGTCAAGTAATTAACTATCGAGATTACGTGAACCATATGTCACGATGTAAAACGCATGTGGTTAGTGTCGCCGTTGGTCAAGATAAAACCAAACGAGACCAACATAAACGTGATACTAACTCGCGAAAGTCGTTAAATTTACGTTCCGTTGGTTTATGTGTACCGTTCGCAAATGATATGTAAACCCTGCGGTAATATCGTGCATACGTCGAGGACGTTTTAACCATGATCGTCACGCGAATAAATGTTTCATTAATTTTAAAATCTTCCGATTATCTCCGATGCGAGAGCATGCGATCGTAACAATGTCCAAGATATGTTAAATATTCGGAAATTCGATAGGATAGTCGTTAGCCGATAAAGAATAAATAATCGATAAATAACCTTTTCGTCGAACAATAAAAACTGTCCTACCTCGCTGTCGATTTTCTTAAATTCCACGTCCTCCTCGTCGACCTCGAAAAATAATTCGTTCGACGTCACCGATATAATCCCAGGTGCAACAATACCCGGTGCTATTAGCTTCCCTTTCGTACTGATATTTACCGGACCTAAAAAAAAAAAAAGAAAAAAAAAAAAAGAAAAGAATATCAGAATTATTTTCACATCGATCCTTCCTTCGTTAATTCAAAGCGAACGTTTGTTTAGGGTCATCCTTTTAAAGTTAAAGACAAAAGTAAAAAAAAAAAAAAAACAAAAATAAATAAATAAATAAATAAATAAATATGTCCGATGGAGAAATAAACAAAGCGAAGTAACAGATAGAAACCTGTTAAGTCATTATCGAGATCTCTGTCGTCTGAAAGAAGCTCGCTGTCGTCCATTAGATCCGCCGACTGCAATTGTTGCTGATGTGCACGCGAGGCTGCGAGATGCGCGTGAAACTCTTCGCGCGCCTGTAGTATCGCATCCTCGGGTGCACCGTGTTCAAGGGCTGCCTTCAGCGTAGCTTCGGGATGGCTCGAGCCTAGTGGATTGTGCACGAAACGCTTACGTCTACGTGCATCATCCTCCCAAGCATCTAGCTTCCAATATTCGGCCAGCCTATACGACGAACGAGGGATTTAAATGAACTTGTTTGCCCTTCTATCTCTTTTTTATTATTTTTTTCTTTTTATTTTTATTTTATTTTATTTTATTTTTTTTTTTCGTTAGAAAAATCCAACAAAAGAGCCACTTACTTTGCAGCCATTGGATCCATGTAACCCCAGGCGCCATGTTTGTTCGATAAAATATTACGAACTTTTTCAAGTAGTCTACTGGCGATCACGTTATCTCGCCTTCTTGCCGCTGTTATCAAATGATCGCATATTCTTTCCTCTTCACGTCGTTCTAACAACGATTGAGCGCATTGAGACTGCAATCATCGATATATCGTTATTAAACATGATCGCCTACGACGGCCTTAAAAATATCCAAAGAGAGATAATCGATAGTTTTTTTTTTTTTTTTTTAATTCCCTTTCAATACGATTACCTCGAAGTCGGCGTGCTTCAATACGTCGTCTGCTCTCATGCGATTCAAAATAAATTCCGCCTCGTTCGCGACTCTTACTATGTGATCCTTCATAGCGTGGGATAATAATCTGTGTAAGAAATATCGACGAAATTAATACGTTATGACAATCCATTTCTTTGTTTGTCTCGTTTTATTAGTTTCTTTTTTTCTTTCTTTCATCTCTTTTTTTTTTTTTTCTTTTTAAATCACTTTACCTGCCCTCGTTGATGAGCTCGATGAAGGCAAGACCAGCATACTTTTGTAAAGAATTCTGCCATTCCTGAGAACACAACAGCATCACCAGTTCTACCACGGAATTGCTGTTCTTAAACGTGGTCAAGCCTGTTCAAATGAAGAGAAGAGAAACCGTTAAAGTGCGAAAAACAAGGGAGAATACGATTGGAGAGGGATGGAGAAAGGAAAAGAGGTGATTTACAAGCGCCGTTCGATTTATCGTTCTGGAATGACGGAAAAAATAAACGTCCATCGAGAATGTGACACGACGATCGTACGCGACGTTGCGCGAATATCGAGGCTTCGTGCGATCATAGTGAATACTAATGATGATCGTCGCTTCGACAACGAAAAGTTTTCGTCACTGCACATCGAAATCTTCCTTCCTTTCTTTTTAGATTGTACAAATTTTCTATGAGCAAAATATAGTAACTGCGATATGATAAATTACGTTTCATTATTACTCTCGTTAATTATTAGATAGGAACAGCGATGGAAAAAATACAAAAAAAAAAAAAAAAAAAAAAAAAAAAAAAAAACAAGAGAAAATAAAGAAGAACGATTTATACGACGTATGAAAAATGATCATCGATCCAATCGAGTACCGTTCTAAATTAATTAATTGCAAACTACATACGTACCTTTCCCTTCCATTAATAGTTCTTGCCCGTGCGATCCGACTAGCGTTTTCGAAAGAAAAGGCGCAAAGTCGACCATGATTTCTCGAAGAAGAGGACAAACAGAGCCAAGCGCCATTTCTAACTTTTGTGTTAGCGAAGCCTCTCTTGACGGCGTTGGTACAGGAAGATGATCGACCAACCCTTTGATCGGTAGATCGTCCGGTCTCGGTGATGCCGCATTAACAACGAGTCTATCCGGTACGCGGACCACCGAAATTTCTGCCGCGGGTTTTTCTCCGCGTTCCGCATTACCCACTATCTCTTGTTCCAGAACGTTACCTTCGCTATTTTGAATATCACCTGAATTTGGACAGACAAAGTGAAAGAAAAATCAAAATGATATATATATATATATATATATATATAATTTATTAACCTTTTGTTACGATCACTATATTTTCCACAATATTATTATTATTATTTATAAATAATGTTATATCGAATAAAAAAAAAATTATGTGCAAATATTCGTATTTGAATAGAATATTTATTTTATTATATTATTATTATTATTATTATTATTATTATTATTATTATTATTATTATTATTTATAAATAATGTTATATCGAATAAAAAGAAAAAAATTATGTGCAAATATTCGCAATTGAATAGAATTAATTAGAACTTATCGCTCGGATCTATTTGTTCTATCTTACATTAAATCCTATAGAATTTTGTCTGGTAAAAAAGATATGAAAGAAAAAAAAATATAATAATAAAATAATAAATATATAAAAATATAATAATAAATAAAATGATCGATTATATTACCACGAGAATGGGCGATGTTATGAATATTTCGAGGATCCTCTCGAGGATTCGATATAGGCACTGTATCGCCGTCCTCGTTCAAATTAACGTCGGTCCAAGCTTCCTCCGATGAATTATGCTTATTCTCGTTATCCGTCGTCACTTCCGATGGACTTGGATCAGCAGTGATGTTGCTACGATGAACAGCCTCCTCGCTGGAGTCGTTGCTCTAAGAGGGAAAGCCGAACGTTTTTCGATGTGAACTTCGTTGTTCTTTATATTAATCAAATTTATTGGAGAACCCATTGATTGGATCAAATATCACGAATTTAACTTAGCGCGAGAATTCCTGGATAATAATATTAATTATTATAATTATTATTAAATATTTGACATTTTAACGTTCGAAGAAAAAAAATTACGATGACGTGTTCGATGTTTTATCGATTCGTTTGTTCTTTTTTTCTTTATGGTATAAATTTTTCATTTGTGTGAAATAAAATGTGTTTATTGAATCGGGAATATCTACTACTGCTACTAATACTAATCGATTAAGGTACTACTTATTTTTATTTCAAACTAACGACTTTAATTGATAACCTACGTTCACTTAAACACATCAACTTTTTTATTTACTCATGATATATAAGATATATATATATATATAATTACTATTTACGAACACAATATAATGTAGTTACGTATGTCCAGATCTTCTTGTAAAAAAGAAAAAAAAAAGGAATAACTCTCGCGTACTACGTAGTTGCTGTGACATGCAATATTATTAATACATTGCCAAGACGCAATCATCTAATATAATAATATATATTAGTATATATATATATGTATGTTCAAAGAAAAAATATCAAGCCTTTTTCACTTTCAAGCTTCGACAGAAAAAAAAAATTAATCATACTAACCAGAGTATATATTTTATTTAAACAATACAATTCATGGCATATGTTATATGCACACATGATGATTTCATTACGAAATCAATAAGACGTATGTATGCATATATATATATATATATATATATATATATATATATATATATATGCTGGTAAAAATCATGTGATTTGGTAATATAGAATGCAGACGTTTTTTATCATGGCGAAACATTCGTCTTTCGAATTAAGCTTTTAATATGTCTGACCGATAAAATAATGAAAAGATAAGTAGATATATTAGTCAAAAAAGAGAGTTACTTTTGCGTCTCCCCGTCAACTGGGTGTTCGTTAATACGATGCGATATCTGTCTTTTTGACTTTTACACGCAGATTAATAATCCTTCAGAACGTGTAAATGCTGCGAAACTATATCGGTGCTTTAGAAGAAAAAATTTTTTCTGAAGAATTAAATATAAGGAATTAATTTAGATATAGTAGTTAGAATAGAAATAGAATAGAAATAAATGAAAGAGGGAGAGAGAGAGAGAGAGAGAGAGAGGGAGAGAGAGGAGGGGAGATAAATAGATAGGTACAGAGAAAGAGGAAGAGAGAGGGAAAGACAGAGAGGGAAAGAGAGAGGAGAGAGAGAGAGAGAGAGAGAGGACACGTATGCGAGCTCGCGCATCATTTCTCTTCCCTTTCAAGTATTTTCATCCTTTGCACGGGTAGTCTCTGATTTGTTAGCTTTACCTGAAGATTTCGTGGCAGTGGTTCGGACCTCGTAGAAGAGCCAAGCGTTGGTTCTGACGAGGTGTAATCCTCGAGAATTGTCCGTGGTCGAGGTACACCACTGTGACCTCCCTTCAGAACCAGTAGTTAGTACGCATAGCAATGCAAGCAGAGGAAGTTAACGATGAGAAAAATTACAGAGTACGGTAACTTCGCATGCTTCGAAAGGGTAAATCAACAAGAAAGAAAAAAAAAACAGAGAGAAAGAGAGCGAGAGAACTAGAAAAGAAAAGGAAAGAGAGAAAAAAAAAAAGAAAAGAAAAGAAAGGAACGTCTTTTTTCGAAATAAAACTACAGATATATATAGGTATCTGAAACTATAAATATATAGGTGTATATATATATATATATATATATATATATATATATATTTATATATATATTTATATATATACGGTAAAAGATGTATATCAAAAGTACGAGCATATTGAATTTCGATTTTTTGCAATGCTATCAAATTATTTTTCTCGACGATATGGGAAAATAGATAATAGGGGGCGAGGGGGGTAAAAGTCGTGATAACTATCCTTTTACATGCTACGGTGTTACGATAAACTAAAAAATTTTTCAGTGATTACGATGACACTACTTAGGTCAGTGCTAAACACCCAATCAATTGTTTCAACGAAACATGCCTTACACATCGAACATACTTAAAGGTTCCTTAGGATACGCTTCGATTCACTACGAATACTTTACGAATCAGGTAAGTACGAAACTGTATTTTATTTTTCGACGAGAAAAATCGTGACGTTTCGAATAGAAAAAAAAAAAAAAATTATAAGAAAATCGTCCGTATCGACATTAATTTTTATCGTTTTCATTATCCTACGTATATTTCAAACACTCTTTCATAGTCGTCTCAAATTATAAATAGTATTTTATGATAAATAACAAAATAAAATTTTTATGGTTCATCTCAAAGGATCCTTTTGACATATTTATAGATACGTGGTGCTGCTATCTGTGCATGTGTGTGTGTGTGTGTGTGTGTGTATGGGCTTTATAATCTACACCGACGTTCGACTAATTATATTAAATAAATAATGCAATTAAATTACGATGAGCCTTACTGCAACAAATTGGTATATATATTAATCGCTAAAATATTTTCTGTAGAATTAGTAATCGTGTAACTAAATTAATTCAATCTACGTTTATAAAATCAAGTAATCTACATTCTAGAAAATTTGAAATTTCAATCAACATCTTCGATTTAAATAATTTCATAAATGCCGATAGAATATTGTTCCAGATACGCTAACTGAATTGTTCTGTAAATTGTATTGTGAATGAATAAATATGTTGCCTATGAATATGTATGTTTCTTTTATTACGTATCGTTTGAATTTAAGTATAAAATAAAATTTAAACGAGAGGAAGGAATTATTATATCGCGAGTAAATCATTAACAGTGATGAAGATTAATGCAAAGCTAAAAAAAAAACTGTGCACTGGATCAACGTCGCGTTATTTACAGCAAATGCACCAAATATCGTGCCTTCTTGAGACAGTGCCAGGACTTCATTTATTAAAGAATTTTAATATTGAAGAAAAATTTTATGCAACGCAAAGGTTACAAAAATTTATTGAAATAACAACGATAAAATTTCTAATTAAAAATCACACGAATATATATATATATAGATATTTAATTAAATTTCGTAAATTTGTACTAACGAAATATTAACGTAAGAGGCCGTATTAAATAATACATTCATATAGTTCCATCAAAACGGGGAAAAAAAGAACATGCAATTTCGATTATAACTCACGAAGATCTATCGTTTCTTTTCTTTTCTTATTTTTTTTTTATTTTTTTTTTTTTTTCTTAATTTCAAACAAAAACAGGTAATCTATTAATCGATTCTAATATTAATTCACATTATTAGCGATAAAATATACTAAAATCGTTAACAAAGAAATAATGAAAATTATTTATAAAAGATATTTCATGAGATCTTTACCTGAGAGACCTTCTGAATTATTAACTGTTCCCAATACACGTGTACACGTTTCATACGAATTTTTGATCGAATCTTACGACGACTTATATTTTTCTCTTGGTTTTCCTTTTCCTCTTTTTCTTTTTACTTTCTTTCTTTCTTTTTCTTTTGTGTTACGTAAGAAATCGATGTCGAAAACGTCGATAACAGACTTACCTTGGTCGATGGTGGACCGGACGACGTAACGTCGTGGTCGGCTAAGATGGAGGAATTATTTTCGTCCACTATAATAACTTCGTATTCACCGTCGTCTTGAGAACCGGAATGACTTATCATGCCTGCGCTTCCTGAAAACACGATTCACGAATATTAAGATCGACGATCGATCCGAAATATTAATTAGCCGAATCTCTCATTGCAAAGCTCATTTGACATCGAGATTCGTGTGATCGACGTTCAACGAAAAACAAAAAAAAAAATACATAAATAATTAAATAAATAAATAAATAAATAAAGAGAGAAAGAATAAATGGATAAGGTAACTTTTTTTCTATCGTTGCAAATATATATCTTAAGTTAAATCTATATATCTATCATTTTCGTGGACATTTATTATCTGTTAAACAATCATTCAGAATTCTTATTCGTTGGACGTCGATCGAACTAAATCAACGAGGAGAACGATGCGTATGGTGCAGGTCTTAAACAAAACTAATCATAAAAAGAATTAATACGATCAAATTGTAACAAATTTTCAAGCTTTTGCGTAACAAAAACGATAATTCTTTTCTTTTGATTTGTGTGTGTGTGTGTGTTTGATTTTTTTTTCTTTTTCTTTACGACTCTCGTTATTAACATTAATTTTTCAACATTCCGATAAGCATAAACAAAAAATCGGCTCATGCTGCTAATACATTCTTCTCTCTATATATTATCTTCATCGTTTTTTTTTTTATTGTTTCTTTTGCGACGAAACAAATACAACTACATAATTATGCACAATGCAACGAACTTTGTTTCCAGAGATATCCAGGAGACGATTCTTTTACTAAAATTCTCACCTAAATGCTTCGGTTTTTAACATTCTAATTATTTGTCCGATGCTTTCCTATATACATATCATATATATATATATATATATATATATATATATATATGTATGTATATGTATATGTATATATATCGTGCATCATGGTGATCTTTTGACGTCGTGCAATATATATATATCCTGGTGCTTTAACGAATGTGCTTGACAATTGTATGCTGTGGTACTGGTTCTGTAAGCGTAAGATTATCATGCTACGAAAAATCATTCGAAAAGTGTATTACATTATTTGGGTATGGGTTTTACTTTTTTTCTTTTTTCGTGTATTTGTAACAGGAGAACGTCGGGAAAAGGGTATTGGTAAAACGTTTAAACAACGTACAGTGTAGTTTCAAACACAACGTTTCAAACACAATGTTTCAAACAATACAAAACTACAATCAACCTTTAACGTTCCTAATCTCTAGAAACTTAAAAGAAGCATCATCGATCGAACTTGCTCGAATAAAACTTTTCGCTAATAGTCACTCATTTTCAACTCTTTCCTAAGCGCAAAAGAAAAAGTAACTTTCTAAAAATTTTAACGAGACTAATCGTGCAAAGGATCCAAACTGTTCTCAACCGATCCAAACTAAATCGAACGAAACTAAAGAGATTAACAATCTCGCAAGGGGGGGAGGTAGGGGTTTTTAACCCCAAACTCAATATCCATCGATCGAGGAGAAATAAGGCGGTGTTGTTCGAATTCGTTAATGAACACAGCGTTGTGCTTGCGAGCAATATTAAGCGACTGTAACAACGAAAAGACTGTATCGAAGAAAAATAAAAATAATAATGGGCATTCCACAAAGGAGCAGAATAATAATAATAATAATAATAAATAAATAAATAAATAAATAAATAAATAATACAAAAAATAATAATAAAGTAGAAGAAGAAGAAGAAGAAGAGCGTTCGAGCAATCGAGATTACCTTGCAGACCGACAGCGGAGTTTCTATGACAGAGATTTCGGGGCTGATCTATATGCTTTTGAAGCGAATGGTGATGGTTGTTGTTATTGTGATGATGGTAATGATGGTGTCGATGATAATTATGGTTGTTCGGGTGATGGTTGTAATGGTTGTTGTGGTGATTCGGGAGATAATAGCTGGAGGGTGGCTGGCGATTAGAGTGCCTGGCAGCCGGTAGCGGGTGCTGGTGGTGGTGCTGGCTGATGTGATGGTTGGCATTGGCATTGGCATTCGCATTGGCGTTAGGGTGAGATCCCGGGAGGAACTGTGGGTACACGTGGTGAGACCACTGTGGAAACAGGGGCCGACCTCCTCCACCACCATTCCCATCTCCTGGGGGGAGGGAGAATCATGTTTTTTTAACCAACTCCTTTACCAACATCGCTATTTCGATCTTCTCAATTCTTTTTTGTTTTTTTTTTTTTGTTTTCTCTCTCTTTTCTATTTACATTTTTTCCTTCTCTCACAATTCCCTTATCATCTTTTTTCTCTCTTTCTTTCTTTCTTTTTTTTTAAACCTTTCGATCGCGTCTCTCTTTCCGAAAGATCGTCTTCCATTAGTTCCTCTCTATATTCTTCAATTTTTTTTTTTTGCTCTCTTTATCGTTTTCCGTTTTTTTCTTTTGGATTTTTTCTTTGTGTATTTTTTTTTTTTTTTTTTTTTTTCTTTTTTTTCCCCTATCGGATAGAGTGAAATCAAAGGAAAGTGTAAGAAGAAATCAGGAAACTCAGGATAACGTTACGGACTAATCGTTTAAGAATGTTAGTATTTTGTGATCAACGCAGGATTTTTATTGATTATTACCAGGAAGACGTTTCAAACGAATATCTTCTTCTGTGTCTTGATCTATGCGCATAGAATTGGTCACGTATTGTAAGATTACATGTAAGTACAGCTGAAAAAAGTGACATAATATGTGGAAATAAATAATAATTGCGATCAGCGTATCCATATCACGATTCTGTCTTATATAGTCCAAGCCTACGAAAAAGTAAAGTATACGAATGCCTAACTATTAAAAAATCTAACAATGGACAAACGATTTCTATTTCTTCCAATCTTAAAATTCTATTATCGCCGAAATATTGGTAAACAAAAAGTTGTTCATTTTGTAATCGAATGTTAGCTGCCAACGAAATTAACAAATAAATATATGGTATATAAACAATACAGAAGAAAGGTGCAAAAAACATTCGACAAACATCAAAACCCTCACTGTCAGATACATAGATAAAAAAAAAAAAAAAAAAAAAGAGAAGAAATGATTAATATCTCACGCACTAGTGCAATCTCGTACATGCGTTCTATCTAGTGTTGTGTGCTAATCTTTTGATTGCAACTATGTGGTTCTCAGTGCATCGTGTTTTGTATATAAATATATATTTAAACTACGACGTATAGACGTATACAATTACGATTATGTTCGTAATGAAAAAATTTTTTTTATTGAACTCCGAACGAGAAATTATTTCATCAACGAATTTCATATTTCGTTAGATCAAATTATAATATTCAATATCGGATTAATTTGTATCGAATGATGATCGTATTAGATCATTATTGAATTATACGAATAGAATCTCCTAAAATGAGTAGGAAATAAAAGTTCGTTTCTAGCTACATCAGGGCAGAGACTATTCTTCTTTTCTTTAATTTTTGTTTTTTTTTTTGTTTTTTTTTATATTGTTCACAGGACTTACGATTATAAAGTGCATGCTTGTAATATAGAATAGTCATGCTTTGGAATGTCGTGTTCGAAGAAAGATATAGGAAGAAATGTGTTCGTCCATTTATAATAATCGAAACGATCGAAGTGAAATAAATAGAAAAAAAAAAAAAAAATTAAATAAAGAAAACATATCTGACATGTAAGAGTTTTGACCAAATAAATTATCACTCGTGATAGGAGAACGTTTGTACTTCTACCGAAACTTATTTACAGATATTAAAGGTAAAAAAAAAAAAAAAAAATTAATAAAAAATCCATATCAACCTGTTATTCCAATTCTTATATGAGGGATCTTTTAAAAAAGAAGAAAGAAAGACGAGACCGACCATTGTCAATCAATCTTCTATGTCATTAATTAAGAATCGAACAATCGATGTAAGATACATACACGCATATACATATACAATGTATACGTGTGTGTATATATATATATATATATATATACCCCCACTCCCTATTTGTATATTTTTAAATGTAAAAATCAAATCTATGTTAAGTCGGTTTATTAACTGTTCAGAGATATTAATTAATTTTGAATGAAAATTTTTTATCATCATCAGCAGGTATATTAATTGGACAATTGAAAAATCATATGGAATCTTACCTGAGGGACTACCCGGTCTCAAACCGGCGCCATTGGTTTGTATCGTTTGGACTGGACTTGGTGGGCGCTGAGAAATCGGTGGTTCCAATATATCGCGATACTTCGAGACCATTAGTACAGAGATGAAGTAAACTATAGCCAGGGACAGAAACTGTGCCTGCTTGGTTTCTTCCTGTAAAATGATATAACGATAGATTATTAAAGTACCGTCCAATCAAATTCCATCGAACAAGTTCCTCTTCGAAGTCTCAAATACAAACGGTGAAGGAAGAAGTTATTATCGAAGTTTCGATAGGATCGATCAAAGTACATATCTACTTACAACATCTCTGTATATCACGGCTCTCAAGCGATTCACATCCATGTCTTGAAGTAATTTTTCCGGATCCTTCACAGGACTTAACTGGTGAGCCAGATTATCCACTATGTTCTATAAAGGAGCAACGATATTCGATATATAAATATAAAATATTGCATCCGCTTCTAAAGACTCTATAGTGCGCTGACATGGACAAGAAATGAAGGATAATTAAAGATAATGAAAGAAAGAATGAAAGAAGGAAAGAATGAAGAAAAGAAAGAAAGAAAGAAAGAAGGAAAGAAGGAAAGAAAAAAAGGAAGAAAGAATTAAATAAAGGGACAAACGAAAAAAAAAAGAAAAGAAAAGAAAAAAAATAAGTCTTGATATTTTGAAATTATAGAGCGTACCCACGCTCGTATAAAGGTATTTAATGGGGAGTGGGGAAGATGGGGGGGGGGGAAGGGCCTTCTAAGGACCAATCGTGCTCTACCGCGATTTAAGATGATACTAATTATAACTAATCTAAATGTTTCTAATGTAAGCTGAATTATGACAATAGGGAGTAACGTACCTTGGGCGATGTCTGAGCTCCTCGTATTAGAGACTGTATGTGCTGTGATTTATTACTAGTACCAATCTGTCGACCTAACATGCTGTACGATCTGCCACGCTCTTTACACTCTAAGCAGTTTCTAACGGCACATGTACAGACCTATAGAAGCATTTTATCAGAGACAAATACATATATGTATATATTTATATATATATATGTACGTATTTAAAAATAATTGTATTAGGGGATAAGGTATTAATGAATCTTTAGTATGTACATATATGTCTGAATTTAACTAAATGCGATAAAATACACAGAGATTTCACAAGCGAAAATACACAGCCGTGTATTTTTAATAATAAAAATTATCTTTAGCTAGCTTTGTGGAGCAAAATTGAGTGTGTGCGTGTGTGTGTGTGTGTGTGTATGTGTGTCTACTTGTTTGCTGTATGTATGTATGCGTGTGTGTGCGTGTGCGTGTGTTGTGTGTATGTATGTTCTTACGTGTATCTGAAACTAATGTATAAGACATATACAATAGACGACACACTCTCTGCGATATACATAATCCTCGACTAAATTTTGATTGATAAGCAGTTTACTGTAATATGATAATTTCCGTGAATTCTACAGAGAGAGAGAGAGAGAGAGAGAGAGAGAGAGAGAGAGAGAGAGAGAAATTTTTCAACTGATGATTTGATTGATTTTTCACCATATATCGTATGATAATAAATTATGAAACATCGTAACATAAGTAATGTGGGTTGTTGATATGAGGCAAACTACGGATATGTATATATTTATGCTATTTCATTGAGTAATAATTAGTATACCGATTCCCACACTAACAACGTATTGTATTTGTCAAGTTGAAATAGTCGATCATTGATACTTGAATGAATATGTATGTGATGTGCATTTCTAATGTTTGTGATATTCCCTGGGCAAGTTTCAACGATATAAAAAATCGTATTTTTATTATCGATGCTATACAAAGAAATAGACTTTCGATTATATCATTTCAATCGATAAACGCGAATGTAAACGATGAAATAATTATGACGGATTTGAAAATTGAAAAAAAAAAAAAGAAATAGAACGAAACAAAGATGAACGATACAAACCAGTCGCAAACATTGTCTCAGAATTCCACCGCTGGACATGTTCTTCTCAGCTTCGAGTTCACCGAAGTTCAAAGAGCTCGCGAAGATCAGGACGTCGGCCATGTTGACTAACCTTTGAAGAAACGAAACTGCTACCTCTATCGGCATCCCCTGAGTCGGTTCGATCACGTCTAACTCGCTCTGTGAGTATCAAATGACAATAAAATTTAAATAAAAATAAGATCATTGATTACTTCGACGAACCCCCATGAAAATTACGTACGTTTGGCGATGTGGCCGAAGCTAAAAGCGGCAACAGCCCACCGCAAGCTATGATAAGATTGTCGGCCAATTGAGAAATCAGGTGAACGGTATTGACTACGAAAATTGCATTGTCGCTACTATTCACAAAGTCCAATACCGATTTCGTCGAGTGACTACAAAATGAGGATACATATCTCGTTAGTTTTCAATATTTCAATACCTAGCAAACAAAAGTGTCGTTAACGTATAGATTTACCTTCTCCAAACTTGAATATCCGTTTCGAGAGAGAATAAAACGTCCGATAATAATCGTTGATGAATGTATGACCATTTAAATTCTGGTATTCTGAATGGTGGCCGGGTCGGTCCCGGACTGAACATTGGTCTGGTGGAAGGATTTCCTTGCTTCGACCTTTTCGATTCTGTAAGGAAGAAGGACATTCGATCGATCACTTTCACAACTAATTATCTTGAACGTTAGATGAAGATAACCGAACGAAGTATTCGAGGGCAAGATAACGTACCAAAATGATTCGGGTCCACTTGCGTGGACGTTGAGGCACTCCTTGGTCTTTTTTGGGGCGATGATGTTTTTCGTAAGGGAACAGGCAGAGAAGGAGGTTCCTCGGGGTTGCTTTCGGCAACCGTCTCGGAGGGTACGATCGGTAAACTGGATCTGCGGTGGGCATCTACGTGATCTGGAGTTAAATCATTCGTAGTAACTGGATTGTCCATTGCAACCACATTAGAACTAACGTTTTGAGGCACACCGTCGGGTAAACTTTTAGTAGCATCACAGACCGTAGATATTGTTGGGATTTGATGTTTAGGATTTGGCACTTGCGTCACATTATCTACAGAACTTTGAATATCGCTATTACTAGAAACACTATCCGTTACTCCTACCTCGTCGGTTCTCACCGGAATGTCTGACTTATTATCACTTACGCTAGTAGAAATAGTGGACGGCTCCCTTGAATGTTTTTCAATTACCTGCTCGTCGTCGTTACTATTAATAACAGCACTTTTGTCGTCCTTTAAAGCGTCTGCGACGACACGTTCGTCGCTCTCTAACGTACTACTCACTACTATGACTTTTTCGGCTTCCTTCTCTACTCCTTCCTCTTCTATTACTACTACTTCTTCTTCTTCGTCTTCTTCTTCTTCTTCTTCTTCTTCTTCTTCTTCTTCTACCTCCTCTACTATTTTCTCTTCTATCTTATCGTCGTTGCTACCTGTAGTTATTGCGTTAGCATTCGTTTCTATCGTATCGACCAAATCTCCTGGACCCTTTGGAACGTCCTCAATTTCTTCGGCATCTTCATCGGTTCTAACGTTTCTTTCCTCAGCGACGGCTACTTTCTCCGCGAAATCTTTCTCATCGATCTTCGCGACATCCGCAACCCCCGTCTTTGTTTCCACGGATGTCTCCTGTTGTTCCGTTGGCGTCAGATATGCCTCAGAAGTATCGCTGTCTATGATCTCACGATCATTTTCCAATTGCAACTTCTCAAGGTACTTCGAATCGTCAGATGGGTCCAATGATTCCGATTCTTCCTTGGCCATATCGTTTATTATCTCGGTCTTCTTTTCGTCGTCGTTCGATTCCTCCATTTTTTCTGACTTATCTACTAATTTAGGACTATCTTCCTTGGTACTACTCGCGTCGTTATTATCGGCCAATGTTTTATAAGACTTATCGTCTTCGTTCTCTTCGTCCTTTATTTCAGATTCATTAGATTCTACGGGTTCGGCAGTTTTATCATCACTTAAATCATCTCCCTTAACCGTATCCTTTTCGACTTCCTTCTCTATAACAACATCGACATTCGATTTATTCTCTTTATCCTCCGTTTGATCTTTCGTTGAAGTTTCCAATTCCTGATGCACGACATCGTCATCCTTCTGTACCGTCGTACTTTGAACCACCATAGAATCCGGACTCGGACTCTTCTGTACTTCGCTGTAAATATCGCTAGAGCTTTCGATCGATATCACTTCGCTGGTCTCTTGGGTCGTTGGCAAAGAAGCTACTTCGCTATTTGCCTCTTCCAAAATTGTCGGTGTGTCTGTGTGAATCTCTCGGGCCGTCGTCGGTGTCTCCGGTTTGTCGCTCAATCTTGAATCTAAAGAGACTGCTTCGCTGGACTGCATTGTATCTATGGTCTCGCTATGGGATTTGTTCACGATCGCCGGACTACCGTCGCTCTCGGTATTGTCTATAGAGGTCAGATCACAGCTACACGTTTCCTCAAGACGCTCGTTTCCTTCCGTTCCATCAAATTCCTACAAAGGAAAAAGTGTTTCGTTTATTTTTTATTTTTTTACGATCGATACTCCATATCCCTTAGGAGACTAACTTTAGAGGGACGATTTTGATCACGTATAACCTACTTTGTAATTCCTTTCGACGTGCTGAACTTCATGATTCTGTTGTTGATTAGTCCAAGGCGATGGTCGATTGTAACCATTATTCCCTGAATGTTGCTGATCCCAACCGGAAATTGTACTAATTGGCCTTTGTTGCCTCAACTCGGGATCCGTTATATTATCGGATCTTTGTCTCTCATAATGCTCGTACATTTGAGCGAACTGAAGTTTAAATTCCTCGTAGGATACCTTCATAAATGAATTCATGGTGAACGAAACAAATCAAAAAAAAAAAAAAAAAAAGAAAAGAGAAAGAAAAAGAGAAGAAAAGAAAAGGAAAGAAAAAAAAAGATAAAGAACCATGTTACACTTTTTCGTAAAATCACAAATTAATTTATTGAATTGTTTATCCTTTCGTCACTGACCTTTGAATGTACTATCGCCAAAGTATCAACCCATACGCGCCAACCGCCGTATTCGTGTTTGATAGCGTGATGAAGGAGCATTCGAAATAGAGAATAAACCATATCGGAAATCTTTTGTTCCTCTGTGTTCTTTGGATGGATATAAGCCATAGCTATGAGCCACTCCTGCCAGACGGACATTTGCAATACGGTACGACGATTTTCTCGATTGTTATTGCAAAGTAACGTCATATCGGAGAGAAACAATTTTTTTACTTCCAACAATTGTTCCGTTTGCTTTGATTGTCGTATCAGAGTTGCCACTACTTTAAGAATCACTGAAATAAAAGAAAAAAAAAAATATGTATATATATATATATAATACGATATAAACGAGAGATACACGTATACGAATATGTTCTGTAATATCACATCGAATCTTACTAGGATTTTCTAAACGAAAATGTGACTCTGGTTCGGGATGCCTGGCATAAAGTATTTGTTGACTTATGTGTTCCGTCATTATCTGCGAATATTATTCATTATATGTATCGTTATGATGACTGAAGTTGGTTAAGAAAAAAAAAAAAAAAAGAAAAAAGTAAAAAGGATCATTCAAGTTATATATAGAACATGGACTGGGATACCTCGTATAAAACGTTGTAAGTTGGTAAGGATAATGTTTCCTCGTTTAACAATAATCTTTCGGCTAGTAGTGTATACAAATTGTGTGGGCTCATTACATCGTATTTCCTTCTATTGTAATTTAAAGTTAATTAGAACTTAGAATAATAAGGTACATATGTCTCGAAACGTGTTAACACTCACTTGTGTGTACTGCGACTTAGAAAGAATCCTAACAATTTCAATGCTTGAAGACGAATCAATTGACTTTCAGCCGCTAAAAGTTTGAAGATCGTTCTAACGCCTTGTTTCGCGTCGAACGCTGGTACCATCGATGATGGATGCTCGGACATAAGAGAAATAAGCATTTGCAAAACGTCGTGCAAATTTTCATCCTGCGAATAGAATCCTCCGTATGAGCACCGACCATATTATCGATTAAACATTGTGGACAAAATTTTAACGGACAAATCCTTTACCTCGTGCATCGTCGTTAAATAATTCAAAATAGATTGCAATTCGTCGTCCTTCACGCCATTGCCGATCATAATCAATTGTTTAAGAAATAATAAAATATATGAACGTATTGTCAAGATATCCTTTTGTTGGGGTCGTGGTCCGTCTACAAAAAGAAGAGGAAAATAAAAAAAAGAAAAAGCTAATAACCAGTTAAAACGATGAGGATTTCAACGAAAACGAGTTCGTTTAAAATGTTAAAAGCTTCACAAAAAAAAAACACAATAATATATATATATATATATATATATATATATATATATATATATATAAAGCTTCTGCAACTCACCGAGTCCTTTCGGCGTTATTCCACTCTTGGCACGGGGATTAGCAACCCAATAGTAATACTTGAGCGTATGCACCGTTTGAAGGACGGTAGAGACGCGTCTTACGTTAGAATAAATTTGCGTATCGCTGAGGAACTCTGTGGCCAAGTACGAATAAAGCCGGGTTTGTACCGGCGCTGGCGTGTATATCCATAGAGCGGGATTAAAAAGGACGTGATCCAATAGCTGCCAGGTTAGGAATGAAAAGTAAAACAACTACATCACCATAGATCTGCCTGTTCTTCGGACACACCAATCTAGCCGACTTTTATGGAATTCCTGTCTATGACACATAACACGTGCCTATATATCATCGCCATAATTTTTTGACAATGAAATTCCATCCAATCCGTTTGTACTTCGCCTTATACATATTATCGATAGAATTAACGATTCTTAATCGTTTTCTGCTTTTTTTTTTTTTCTTTTTTTAGATGGATATGAATGATTCTGTATATATGATAGAAAAAAAAAAAAAAAAAAAAATCTAATAAAAACGATATTAAGCGGCACAAAATGCGATCTCGTATAGATTAATTTTTCATTCGCAATAGAATTCTCTCTCTTTTTTTTTTTTTTTTTCTTTATTTTAATGCTGCTTTCTTTATGCGTATGTTGCGTAATACATGATCAAATAGTGTAGAAATAACAAAAGAGAATATATACATATATATGTATACACAATATATGTATATCGAAGGTATTATAAAAGTGATGATAAAGAAAAATTTTACATGAGCTTTGTGCGTAGAATACTCATGCATTTGATTTAAAAGAATGAAAGAAAATAAAGTGGAAATACGAGTACAATCTTTTTCACTGATTTTGTTAAGGAAATGTGATAATGAATTTTTTTTTTTTTTTTTTCATTACTGTCGAATGAAAGAGAATGAAAACTTTGACTTCGCAATGACTCGATCATTTTGTGATACGCGACGATCTACTCGTGAGTTTTCTCAATTACAAAATAAATCACTAGATAACAATTGATTCTGAACTCGGAATGAAAAGTTAAAAAAAAGATCTATTAAAAATTGGATTAACAAAACCAACTTGAAGCAATGTACTCCGTTTTACTTCGGAATAAAACATTAATAAAACACACGAAGTGATTTTTTCTTTTTTCTTTTTTTTTTTGTTAATAAGAATTGTGAGAAAAAATTCGAGAAAAAAGGAAAACACGTAGATATGTGATAAGAGTGGATCATACCATAAAATTATTGTTCGATCGAATTACTTATAATGCACGGATAAGAAAAATAACATACATAATGATTAATGAAAAAAAAAAAAAAAAAAAAAAGAAAAGAAAAAAATAGGATTAGGCAACATATACGCATCGCATTACCGCAGAAACGTAAAAATATTTCAGTGTTAGCATGTGAGTGGTGAATTTGAGCGACGCAAAAAATAATATGATAATCGAACAGTCCTTTTCATGTCAAAAAGCCATGGAAATTCGCGCGAAGTAACACTTTGTGAAGGCGTATTTTGACAAACAGGAAGCCTTAAAGTCGGTAGATTGCATGCGATCCAAAGTTTGAATGAAAATGCAAAATTCATAGGACAAAGAGGACGAGAGAAAGAGAGAGAGAGAGAGAGAGAGAGAAAGATAGATACAAAGATAGAAAGAAAGGAAGAGAGAGAGAGAGAAAGAGAGAGAGAGAGAGAGTGATATTATTCTAATGCCTTTCTATTGCAAATAAAACGCTAAAAATTTACAATATAAGTATATTCACTAAGAAAGAAAATTATAAAAGTTACTGCAACTCAATTAAGAAGTATAATTAATACGAAACATATGCAAGAATGCTTAACGAAGCTTTCGTACGCTTGGCATGCTATCGCAATATTCAGTTCAAGAATACCAAAATTCTGGGCAAAATACAATAGTCTAGAGGGTGATAATCAAGCTCGTCGCAGCCATTTATTAAAATTATTAGACAAATATTATTTCCTCAAAAAAAAAAAAAAAAAAAAAAAAAAAAAAAAGAAAAAAAAATCTAATACGACTGACTGATAGAAACAAAAGTATATTCCTATGTAGAATAATATGCTTAATTAAACAGCATATCAAATTTACATTATTAAATTATATTCCATCGACTATTCATTTGGGAGATATTAAACTGAAATATAACAACAATAATAATAATAATAATAATAATAATAATAATAATAATAATAATAATACACACGATCGGGGTATCAAATATATGTTAATATAAATTTACTTAGAACGTGGAATACGGATACATATTACTTCCGGAATAATATTCTAATACAACAAACACTATCTACCTCTAAACGAATGAAATTATAGGTAGGTTCTATTTTCTTTAGGGACGTCAAATTGTTGTATAGATTCACGAATTACTGAATTTGTATTCGTAGCTTATTAAATTCGATATTCGAATTTAATCACAACTTGAACTAACTTTCTAGAGAGAAGGAAACTATGAGTTTATCAATACCTGTTTTAGCAACAGATCGCTGTTCACGCTGAGACAGGTTACCAGATGTTTTGTAAGTTCTAAGAACGATGCTAGAACTTCCGTAGTCAGATGATCTCTGCTAGCTCTCTGAAGCATGTAACTAATTACCAAAAATCCACGATTCTGTACCATATGCTGTTGAACTGTTTGAGAGCTCTCCACGAGATCGCATATAAAGCCCAACAATTTCGAACTGAAATATAAGCAAATTCAATCTCAGTTTCGTACGTACATATATACCTTTCATCATGGCTTTAATGCATATAATCGAATTTTTCTTTTTCTTCCTTTCATTTTATTTATTTATTTATTTTTTTTCTTTTTTTTTTTACCATAATGTAGGATCTCGTTTGATGTCGTTCGGTGCTATGCAATCATAAGGCATATCTAATTGCGAAAAAAGAGGAAACAGCACTTGGATACCACCGATCGAATTTAATGTACTGTGTATCGAATGCGTTATAACAGCCTTGACATCCTACAGAGGCAAACAAACATTAATTATTTAAATGAAATAATTAATATTATTCGTTATGTACGTTGACATTGTACGAATGAAATATTAGAGATACGTACCTGGAGCATTAGAGCATGCGGTGTATGTACAAAATACGGGACGTTGCCTTTCGGTGCACTTTGCAGGCAAAGTTGAGAATCCGTAGCCACTGGGTTGTACATGAACACAATGGCATTTGACAGCTTTCCGTCGTAAAGTACCTGTCATTCCGCGCGAGCGCGCACGCACGCACACACACACACGCATACATATTATAATCGTTCATATAATAATCGATATCATTTTAAGCGCCTTCCATCAAAACTTTTGATAATCATAATAATCATTTCGTTAATATGATTAGCAAAGCTTATCTGATAATATGTGGAAAGCATAACGCCCGACGGATTTACATTTAAAATCGTAGATGGAACTTAATAATACTCTGTACGACTACGTATTCATACGTATGCATATATATATATATATAAATAATAGTATCTTCACGATTTGTATATTCATCCGTCGAACGATGATAAAAAATTAAAAAATTGATTGAAACACGTTCGGGCTACGAAACTGGCATGCGCAAAAAATTGCATACTCTACGTTGCAAATAAAAAAAAAAAAGAAAAGAAAAAAGAGATTGAAAACGTCAAAGACCCAACAAAATTACGTTCAATAATTAAATGAAGTCATAATATTGCATCTCAAACAGGAATCAAATTATAATTAACAATAACATATCTACTGAGTGATACAACGGGGGAAATAAAAGGAGGGATATAATGTTGAATAACAAGTAATAAATAAATAGATAAATAAAAGAGAAATTAATTACCATATTTAAAAGAGTACGAAGCAAAAAGATTACAAAAAAAAAAGAAAGAGAAAGTAAACGAGATACATAGTGGTGAAAAAGTGATGGAATAGTAAGAAAAATATCGAAGAAATATATATATACATATATATATATATATATATATATATATATATATATATATATATATATATATATATATGTATATATATTCAACATAAGCGAAGACCGTCGTTTCAATAGAAACGAGGAAACATAATTTCTTCTTAAATTTCATTTAATTACCTCGGACTCGAGTACGCAGTATAATAAATGGAATAGTTACGGTAACATAGTGCAAAATGAAATATAAACGGTGGGCGAAAATAAAAACAAAATGCTTACAGTTTGCATACTTTGGTCCACCATGCTCGTGAGCTCCTGCTCATCACTCACCCTTTTGTGATTGTCTGGCAGATTCAGGTAACACTCGTTGTCAAAACGAAACTGACTCTGTCGGTAGGAATCGAAGAAGAAGAAGAAGAAGAAGGAGGAAGAAAAAGAAAAACAAAATTATAAAAGAGCTAAAAGAGAACTTAATAGAAAGAATTATTACGTCAATTTAAATCGATTATATTCAAAGAACGTACCTTATATCCAGGTCCTAATCTGTGCATAGCGCATATCTGATGAGTCGTCAGTGCCTCACTAAATAGATATATCGCGCTCATTTGACCACAGAATACTCGTTCCTCGTCCAATTCCGGTGTAGCTCCGATATAACACTTGTCGAATGGCTACGAACAAAGTTTTCGAAACGTGCATACGTACGTATATACGGTATACACGTAAGATGTAATAGTATCCTGACCGAAACCGAGCCATTCCGTTTGAACTCGTACTATCTTTACACGATAAATGTAGTATTGTCTCTGAGAAACCGATTATACCGTCCTAAATTTCACGAGTGAATTTATCCGTTCGATTAATTAAATACACGTGGAAAAGTACATTAATCAAATACGAACAGAAATAAATGATATTTAACGCGTTACGATACCAACGATACGGCTTAACAATCGGACAATTGTATTATTGCAATCGTACATTTTGTTCTTTCGACGGGAAAAACTTTTTCTTCTTTTTACGATTTTACGACTTTTTCTCTCTCTCTCTCTCTCTCTCTCTCTCTCTCTCTCTCTCTCTACATACGACTGCTATTATATCTTTTCAATCGGTATAATTAATCTCGTGAAAATATGAAATTTAATTAACCTGAAGACTACTTACGTCGTTCGTCGACACAAACCATGCCATTTCCGTACTCGAAGCCAATTGACCATTGACCAAACACTTAATTTCACTTTTGGTCCATCTATTATATATGTACACTACGGCGATCATATACCACTGTAAAAATATTTAATCAGAAATGACTACCGTCGATTCTTCTCTCTCTCTCTCTCTCTCTCTCTCTTTTTCTCTCTTTTTTAATACGTTTCGTAAACACGCGAATTAAAAAGAAAAAAAAAAACAAAGAGAAAAAGAAGAAAGAAACGAGAGGAAAAATTTGCACGACGAATAAAAATATATATTACATATATATACCTTTCGCGGTTGAAATTCATATTTGACACAGTGCTGGAAGCCCTTTCCCTTCACTTTCATAGACGTGAGGACTAAGCAATTGCCTACGAAATGCGCAGAGTATCCTACTCCTTTACTAGTTTTAAAACTGTAAAAGAAAACGTAGAAAAATAATAGTCAGTAATTACAGAAGAGTCGTCGTCGAAAGAGAAAAAAAAAAAACGCGAGCACATACACACACGCGCGTACAAAAAAAAAAGAAAGAGTGATTCATACGAAAGCGTGCAATTGTAAATCGGAAAAGACGCATATAAGCACAAAGTATAGGAATATTCACCCGTAGCCGAATATTTCATTTGTTCTCATACCGATTCTTTTTGTATACAAACTCGTGCCGAGTTATTTTTCTCACTATTTTCATGACTTTTATTCGTACTCCGGCGTCATCGAAAAACTCAATTAACACGAAGTAAAAGAAGTATCTATCTATGCGACATACTGAACGAGTAATGACAAAAAAAAATATATATATATATATATATATATATATATATATATATATATATATATATAAATATATATATATATATACCGTGCCCTCGAGGCGAAGAAAGTTCGATTTAAAAAATTGTTTCTTTTTTTGTTGTTTTTTTTTCTTTTTTTTTTTTTTATTTTTCCTCTCTCGAAGGTTATATCGAATGGAAAAAGGAAACTAACGATTTAATGTAATTCGCAAGCGTGTGCCGTGTAAATTTTTGTCCTGTAACAATAACAGGTCAACCTTTTTTCTTCTTCTCTGTTTTTAATTGTTTAATTTAATTTTAATTTTAATTTTTTGATTTAATTTTAATTTTAATTTTAATTTAATTTTAATTTCTTTTTTAAATTTTTATTTCAACTTTAAAAAGGCCGTATTAAGGGCACGGGGGTTTGATTTCCGTAAGGGCGGCGGGTTGCTTCAACTCAAGAGGGTGTTCTCGTAAAAGTACTTGATGGAAGAGCACTTGCCAGTAGAGGTACGGCTTTTCTCGTTCGATATTAACCGAGTTGATGGGGTCCAGACGAAACCACGTGGTGAATGTGAACCCGTTCTCGTGCGGCCACCTTGCTAGTGGAGGTAATACTATTGCCTGTGAAAAAAAAAAAGAGAAAGAAAGGAGAGGTAGTTGTGTTTATAACTCGCTATTATTTCTTCCTACGGACCCATTTCTTTCTATCACTCCATTTTTTTTTTTTTTTTCATGAGATTGCGAAAGTTCTATGAAGTATTTTCTTTTCTTCGAGAAACTTATTATTAATACCGTTTGTTAATCGATACGATCCTATTGTAACACGATTGTGATATACGATATAAATATATAAAAAAAAAAAAAAATAAAAAAATAAAAAGGAAAGTAAAAAAGAAAAGAACGGAAACATCGAAAGCACAGATCGTAATAATCGTCGAAAGCCAAATTGAAAATTAATACAGAAAGGAATAAACGTTGTGATTGTTACTAATAGCCGAGTACCACTTAGATGGTGGTCCACTATCGAGGCAAACACGTTCCACTTACTCCGACGAACGGTTAATCCATCCCTACAGCCATGGGGCATCGTCAAACATTGTTATCGGGGTCTAATTGACGTGCCGTGTCTCACAACTTCGCGAACTTCACGTCAAATTTGTTATTGTATTAGACAACGATGGATACTTCTCCCTTATCCAAATCTTTTTCAATTTGTCCGAATAATATATATCGAACGACGCGACAATGAAAATATTTTGGGGGATATTGATTTTTATAAATATCCCATCAAATATGTTCTATCGATAACGAGATCCTCATATCTCTCTGTTTAAATATCATATTTTACGTTATAGATATTATACCTTTAAACTTTTATACGATCGAACGTATCAAAGCAATTACCTCTTGGGGATTAAAATAATTAATTCTTCTTTTTTTTTTTTTTTTTGGTTTTTTATCTTCTTCGTCTTCTAATGGTCGTGTAATTAATAGTACATAAAGGACGTGTCGTGTAATCGTTATTACATGAGTCGACTGCTGAATGTACGGTAATCGATAATACCTCGTTATAGCGATACGGTTTAATCTCGATTCTCAGGATTCTCGAGAGATTCAATACAAGCCTTCGTCTTTAAGGTCTCGCGCGCTGTGGTTAGAAGGGATCGATACTCTGTCGAATTTAAACGACGTTAGTTGAAACGGGAGTTTCACGAAACAACGTGAATTCTCTTATCCGAAGTTTGATAGAGTTTTAGAATCGAATAACATCTTCGATGAAGTCGTAAAGGTAAAAAAGGAATCGTTCTGTAAAAGGAAACACACGTCCGTTTCGCGCGAGTATTTATATTACCATTAGTCTGCGACATAGATAAATAAAAATCAAGATTCACTTACCGATCCTTTCCTACCAGGAAAACTGAAAAATACGTCGGGCCCGTTACGTTGCGGCATTTGAC
Organism: Dolichovespula media; assembly: GCA_911387685.1. Taxonomy (NCBI): domain Eukaryota; kingdom Metazoa; phylum Arthropoda; class Insecta; order Hymenoptera; family Vespidae; genus Dolichovespula; species Dolichovespula media. Next base: position 6,670,170 of record OU426856.1, on the reverse strand, counting down.
GAAGTACATTCAAGAGTTTCGCCGAATGTCGCGGCTGTAAAGCGAAAATGTAATTTTATCGAACGAAGCAAGAGACATCATAAAAAAAAAAAAAAAAAAAAAAAAAAGAAAAAAAGAAAATGAAAAAATATCTTCCACGAGGAACTTTGATTTTCTTTCTTTTTCTTTCTTTCTTTCTTTCTTTCTTCCCTTTTTTTTTCTTCACAAAAGACACTTTCAATTAATTTTACTTCAAAAGTCTTAATTAAAATTTTTAATAATTTACCCATTTCCCTTTAACCGCTTTCATGGCACCGAAGAGAAGTTTCAGCTCCTTCACGGTGATACTGTAGCTCGCTAATACTCCGAGCATATCGATCAATAAATCTGCAAAAAAAAAGGTTGAGAAATTAAAAATTTTTTACTAAGGTACACGCGACCGTTATTAACCGCATAAAATCTCGTACCATATAAAATCTAATATCTAAATCGTAATACTACGCGTTATATATCAACGTCGTTTGCGGGTCATAAAGAAAATTTGCGTAATATTTGTAGAATGAAGAAAAAGCATCTAATTTACCTGCAACAACAGTCTCCGCTCGTGATAATCGATGCAGCACGTGTTCTATTAGACTTACATCTGTACATGCCTGTAAATTGCGAACGCTTTTCCTTAAAATCGCAATAAATACGCTCCATATTTCGGCCTGTAACATAAAATACGAGATGTCTGTTAAAATGCAAGAATCCACGAAATTCACGATAACAATTTGATGCAATTAACATATGCGCCTATATTTTTTTCTTTTTCTGTCTATTCTTTTTTTTTGTTTTTTTTTTTTTTTTTCTTATTCTTTCAATATGGATGAAGTATTTTTTTGTTTTGTTTTTAAAGTAATTATAGTTCGCCTATAACACTTCTCTTTCACTTCGGCGGTTTGCATTCTCAATTAAATCTGATTTAACCTTCATGAAAATAACATCATGATTATCCAACGCAGTCGGGAATTCCCAATGCAATTTGCTCGATCCCAATTCGAATTGCGTATCTTCTGTTCCAAACATACAATCCGGGCCTATCGACGGTTCGTAGAGAAAAAAGGAAACAATCAGAATAAAAGTAGGTAGGGATGCATAGTAACGATTAAAATGGGAAAGGCCGTGGTGTAATTATCCCCGAAATTACCGAGCTACTAAAATATTTCACTGCAGCGAAGCTAATCCAACGAATTTGCATACAACGAAGCCAATCCCGATCGATATTCGATACAAACATTGGCCCTGAATATTACGTTGCGGTATGCTTTTAACGATATTGGTACATTGCAATCGTTATTGCGCGTGCGCCCACGCGCAAACTTTCCGCTTGTTTACAATAAATAAATAGAAATATTTGTACCTTTATCATTTTATAAATCGATTAATAGGAATAGGTCAATTTTACCTTACGGTATATTTGTGATAACAAACGAATATTATAGGACATGTTAAATTAATATACATGCATATATCGATGTAGGATCGGTGCCAACAGAAATCATACGTAACACTCTACTAACGGTTCTAGCTCTTTACGATGAAGTTAGCTCAATTAACGTGTAAATGGGGTATCTAGTATTAATGAAATCTCGAAGGATTAGTAAACATACGCGACCCTTCTCGTTGATTCAATATTAGTATTTGCGGGTACACACGGTCTCTTTACACACGGAAACCTAGAACTGGTCAATAGTTTCATTTGACTTTCGCAAAAACAACAGCATCTGTGCGTGTTCTTAACGATCCTTTCTTTTATCCTTTGTATTTTATTTTATTTTATTTATTTATTTTTTTTTTTTATTCTCTAAGAGTTTCACAGTAAAGAGATTAACGTAGCTTACTTGGTTCTTTTGATATTATAACGATAAGATAAAAATGGTAAGTATGTTTTAATGAAGGAAGAAAGAATAATTAACAATGCGACTTATCCACAAACTTCGATAACATAAACGGCTTGGTATACTTGGTATTATTGCGGTAGTATCACTGTCAGTGGTTAGATTTAACGTCGAAGCATGTTTATTCTTTAAAGGATAAACCAGAAGAGATTTTGCGGTTCTCCCATGGGTTTGTTTCCCTTTTCATCCTTTACTGTCTCTTTCTCTCTCTTTCTCTTTCTCTTTCTTTCTCTATTTCTCATTATCTCTCTTTCTCTCTCCCTCCACTCTTTCTCCTCACTTGTTTCAAGATTTGCGAAATCGGACTACTGGTAAGTACATATCAGTCTAATCCTTTATAATACCGCCCTATTATATCCTACCTGAGCTCTTTAAAACTCGAACGGACAGCTTAACTACTGTATATTATTTGCTACGAGTGAAAATCTTCCATTGGTACATAGTTTATTGTTCTGAAATTTTAGTTATATTTCAAATATTACAAGCGGAATAAAATAAAAGAAAAAAAAATATATATATATATATATACATAAGATATAAGGATACGATACAGTTAATCTTTAAAATTTTTTTTATTGTATGTAGAAAAAAAATTATTTTTACAGACACACACACACACGCGCGCGCAAAGTTCTTTCAAAAATTATGATCGTAACAATTTATACGTTATTAATATAACTGAATGAAATATTAATAAACGAGTCATCGTTATTTAGAGATTTCCAACTATAGATCGATTGTCCATCTATAGTTTTCTCGCGTAAGCGACTATTGACGCAGAATTCTTCGGAGAATTATCCTTTCGAAGATGGTTTCATTTCTGTCTCTCTCTCTCTCTCTCTCTCTGTTTTTTTGTTTGTTTGTTTGTTTGTTTCTTTCTTTTTTTCTTGCCTCTTCCTTCGGTTGGTCGACTCACGACCATCCCCCCATTTCGCATCGTGCATTAAAACGCACTTTTGGAGGTGGCTCTCGTTCAATGGGTACCCACCACTTTTCGACGAGCGTATCGCGCTAAAAGCCACCAACGACAACGGCAATGCCACACGGCTTTTAAAAGCCTGATTGCGACATTGAAGAGGGCCATTCTTCGAACTCGCCTCAACGTTACTTCTGTCGCCGTTGTGTATTTGTTGCAGGTAGTAACAGCTTTGCTTCTCGATGGTCCCTCCCTCCCCCTCCCACGCCTCGCCACCACCCCCACACTTTGGTGACTTATTCTTCCTCGAATGGTGTACGATGAAACGTATACAATGTCCTCAAATCAGTTGCCAGCAGCGTTTATTTATTTTTTTCTCTTTTCGAAATTATTCGAAAAAAAATAAAATCATATATATATATATATATATATATATATATATATATTTTTTGTTCTACTTTAATTCCCGACAATACGCGTGTAGAGTGTATTCACGTAGGTTAGGTACGAACGTACGTAACGATAATAATATTTCACTCAGGTAATAATTTTCTCCAGGGGAATTCTACAATTTCATGTGGCAACAACGGAGAACCCAGTTCTTTCATAATAAATCCACTCACTACTGTCATCTAAGCGCATTGTTGAAACGTACAATGAACCGAGCACGAACATTGCTTCCCATGCATATTTCGTTCATCATAAAGTCAACCTCCTACCGACATACGTCGAAAACTTTTTCTATCGTCTGTTCTAAAAATAATCGTAACTTTTTTGCAATGAAAAAAAAAATTGCAATTTTGCAAAAAAAAAAAATATACCGACAAGAACGTTTAGAACGTATGTATGGTTTGAATGATGGAAAAAAGGAAAGAATTGGAAATAAAAAAAAACGTCGAGGACGAACGTTCAATCGAGGAAGAGAAAAAAAGTGTCTATTTTCGTATGCAACGTTGATAAATTTATATATAAAATTATTTTCTCATTCAAAACTTCTTTGGACATCGAACTTGAAGATTTCGCTATGACGATTGATTATGACATCGAAGCATACCTTTCGATTGTCTATATACGCTTAACTATCTCATTTGTTTGATAGATCAAAGGTTTTTGACGAACTTGCGAAATGAAACGAATTCCTTTGGAATATGTCCACTCTCGCGAAAGAGTGCGAGAGCGAGAGAGAGAGAGAGAGAGAGAGAGAGAGAGAGAGAGAGAGAGAACGTTGATTAAATTTCAAGTAATTTCCGTTGGAAAAAGTCGTTCGCGTTGGATCTTCACTTAATTGCTAATTACAAAAGCGATTAGTTATACGGTGCATATTTAATTACCACGAGTTTCATTGGTATACCACTCCCTCCTTTCCTCTCTCTCTCTCTCTCTCTCCCTCTCTCTCTCTCCTTCTTTACACTCACGTCACTCCGACAGATTTAAATCGAATTAAAAATTTTTTAAAAAATCCTAAATGACATCATCGTAGTACCGTGCAAATTTTAACAATACGTTCCCTCTGAAAAATTGCAAACGAAATTATTCCAATAATAAAGAGTAGTAAAAGATTGTATTAATTTGCGACATTACATTATAATTAACTCTACGGATATATATGTATATATATATATATATATATTGCATTGAAATAAAATTGAAGAAAAATTAATATTCGATATAATAGAACGAACAATTAGCGTGTCCATAATTTATTTTTAACAGAGGTCAGAGAAAAGTTCACATCTGTTCAATACATACGTAAACATATACTTGATAACATTATCGTAGTTCTGAAGAGGATAAAAGATAGAAGAAGAGGAAGGACGATAAACGAGGTTAAACAAAGAACCAGATAGAATCTCGTTACGAAGTCGGTATTAATTAATCCCTTATAAAATCAGAGTGGCCCTTCGCTCGGAGACAATGACTACGAACGAAAGACGATTACGACGACAACGAAGACAATGTTCCAGTTTCGTATCTGATAACGTTCCAAGATCTTCAATTCGATCTCGATGCACGATTCTTCTCTTCCTAGCTTCATCAGACCCGTATTCCGTGCACGAATCACCATCGACGATGTCTCCTTTGGAATTAAATTACAGATTACGTAATAACACAAAGGAACTTGCGTCTTTGGATATTCTCGGATATCCAAGCTTAGGTATTTCGCCGATACTTAGCTGTTAAACTCAAATAAGCCTCGAAAGTCTGAATAATTGATGTTTCTCCTCACGAAACAATTTCTATCATATGGATCTTCGTCGTTGATTGATCGATATATATATATATATATATATATATATATATATATATAATATCTCCTCCATCGTGAAATATAACGTAGGATATATAATTATATACAATAGATATTATCTTCTATTCGACGATACGTAACAAATAATATCTCCAATTGTAATCTTCATTCTAACGTGATTAAAAAATTAAGTGAATTGCACGACGTAATAACACGAGTACTATGCCCAAACTATATTTAATTTAACTCGGAAAATTTAGGATTTGAAATAGTTTCATTCTACCGAGCTTTGCGGAGCTACGGATCATTTCTCAAGCGTGTAACGACGTAAGCTGCTTACGAAACAGCAGGGTTAAAGGTTTTAACTCAATCGGATAGATCGCTACCAAATATTCCCTTTGGGCGATCCAATCTCAAAAGCCTGCTTAATTCGAAACACGTAAGTATATATATATATATTGTGTGTATATATATATATATATATATATATATATATATATATATATATATATATATATATATGAATATTTTCAAACGAGAAATCCTGTTAATTTTGCACGATGATTGCAGTTAAAAAAATGAAAAAGAGAAAACAAACGAGAAAGGAAACGAAAAAAAATATGACCAGTGCTCTCAATCACGACAAATATAAATATTTGCAAATTATCGAACAATATGATGATAATTTATTTATTTTTTTTTAATTTTTTTTCCATCGCGATCTCGACGTCTGAACATCCGATTATATTTCCAAGACTATACGCAAGAAACATATTTCATAAACTCCCTTCGTCTACTACAGGATTAAAGGGTCTTAAAGGCGCACTACGTGCAACGATATTATGTACCCGGAGTTGCTGTTACATGAAATAAGTACATACAAGTAAGACGCTTGCCGTTAGCAGATGGCACAACTACAATCTATGCGTGTTTGGGATGAAAAGAGAGAAAGAGAGAGAGAGAGAGAGAGAGAGAGAGAGAGAGAGATAGACTCGAAACTCATTTCACAGGATGCAATGAATGGGAGCAGAAGGTTGCGTAAAGGGTCGTTATTTTATGGAAATAATAAAGATCTGAATGTCCATAAGTGGAGATGATAAAGGAGAGAAAGATAAAATTACTCTAGGTTGGTTATATCTACTTCTTTTTCTTTTTCCTCTTTTTCCTTTTTTTTAAAGGGGGAAAAAGTTTACGGAGAGAAAAGAAAAGAGGTAAATAAAAAGGACTAAAGGAGGAACTGATTTTGAGGAACGAGCTAACAATAAACGGTAGAACTTTTATTCTACGCTTTAAGCCGTACCAGTGAGCATTTTTAAAACTTCCCTTTCCATCGACTTGTTCTTTTTTTAAACTTTAAATCGACTTCATTCGAATCCTCGGTTATCATGAATTAATTGTGTGTATATTCGACCTAGCGAAACTCTATTGCGATATTTAGATCAAGAATGTTTTATTTATTTATTTTTTTTTATTTTTACTTTATTTTTACTTTTCAAACAAGATCCATCGTGTATTAATATTCGTTCGAAAGGGACTATAAGGTATCCAAAAGTTCGTCATGAAGTTCACCCTTTGTTATGTACTTTGCGTTAAGTTTAATTAGAAAGAAAAACAAAAAACGAAACAAAAAGATACTAATTAATCAACAACTCGAGTACAGCGTGAAAGTATATGTATGTATGTGTAGTTACTTACACTTTCAAAACATTAACGATCGTTATTTATTTAAGCGTAATCACTTCGATGCACCTTTATTAACTCTAAAATGTACAGCGAAAGCTTCGGATTTGTCGAACAAGGAAGTTTCAGAACGGAACAACGGAGAGGAGAGTTTTTTTTTCCCCCCTTTTTTCTTTCTCTTTTCTTCTTCTTCTTCTTTTTTTTTTTTTTTTTTTTTGACGTTTCAGACAACGATGCCTTAAAATTACGAGCTTGTGATCTTTCTCGAGTTTCGACTTTAACGCTAATTAATTTGAAAAGTTCCTTTCCTTCTGACTTCGTCTTTGTTCTTACTCTCTCTCTCTCTCTCTCTCTCTCTCTCTCACTCTCTCACTCATTCCCCCTTTTTTCACTTTATGCAGTGGATATTTGCACGATACACGAATATACACAAAGAAACAAAGAGATTTTTTTCTTAATTCCTTTCTATCTTTTCCTCTATAGCTTATTCTACATAGCTCTCATTCATCCGGTTACGTACGCCTCTTTTCCAACAGAGAAATTCGAGTACTCGCGCGCTTTTTTTTCTTCTTCTTCTTCTTCTTCCTTTTTTTTTTTTGTTCCTCCCTTTTTCCCTTGATCCACGAAATATAGTCGTCTCGTCGTCGACCACTCGGTCTTTTATAATAGAAAATTCATCTAATGACGCTACTTTACGTTGTGCGGAAGAATGGTTCCTTTCTTTGTACATTTTCTTTTTTCTTTTCCTTCTCTCTCTCTCTCTCTCTCTCTCTCTCTCTCTCTCTCTCTCTCTCTCTTCATTCTTCCCTTCTTCCGTCGTTCTTCCCTTCTCTCATTTTTTCTCTTTATCTCATTCTTTCTTTCTTTGACGTTACTAAAGTAATTACCCGAGTGTTCTGCGATACGTGAAATCACTCTTTTAAACAAATACGTTACTTCGGCTTTGAAATGTTATATTTTTGTTAACAAAAAATTTTTTCTGGGAAAGAAACGAAGTAGAGATAAAGAAAAGAAAACAGAAAGGACAATGGTGAACATAAATGAATTTTATGTAGAAGGACGTATGGATCGAAATAAATTAGTTTTTTAAAATTTGATAGATACATACGTACAGGGAGAAAGAGAGAGAGAGAGAGAGAGAGAGAGAGAGAAAGGGGGGGGGTGGGAGAAAGTAAATTAAGAATAATCGAGTTTACTACGAAACGTTCGTAAATGTTAAAATTCCATCGGAAAATAATTATTTCTACCGATTCGTTCTACGATGGAAGAAGTAAAAACAATACATTTCGTGATGAAGTACAAGCGTTTTTTCGATAATTACTACACTGTATATCTATTTCCTTTTTGTTTATATCTCCGTCTCTACCGTTCGTTAATACACATCTCGCGATGCAATTATTTATAGGATTTAATTGTTTGACGGTTTCATTAGTAAAAGGCACAACGTTAATAAATATTCGCGCCAACCCTCTTCCAGTGATAATGCAACAGTGAATCCTCGCGAAAAGAATATATACGTAGAGAGAGAGAGAGAGAGAGAGAGAAACTTCAGATAGCGGTTTGTAATTGAGAAAAACAAATATATTTAACTTTCTATAAATCTTCCTCGAATAGAGATCATCGATAAAAGAACGAAACGATATTTCTACCTTAGAAAATATCAAATCTTACGATTATCTGAATTACGTGGAAAAAGAAGGAAAAAAGAAAAGGACGAAAGAGTACGGATGTAAATAACTACGTTTTCTTTTTTTCTTTTTTTGTTTTGACCTTTTTCTAAACTACGTATAGTTAGGATTATAACGATGTTTCATACTCGTCACTTTTTCTCGAGCTTATTTAAAAAAATCCTTTTGACGTTCTGAATTTTCCTCGTATTTCCTTCTCTCTTTCCTTTCGTCTTCTTCACAACTTCGTTAATACTATAATCATCGTCATTGTGAAAATAAATTTGCAAATGTTAAAATAGATAAACAAAAGATTTATAAAAACGCATAGAATACATGTATATAATATCGTACCATTATAATAATAGATATGAATATGATTTGATATACTAACGTTACTACGTTATATACAATGAAATGTTTCGCGATAAAATTGAATGAAACTTTTACCCTTACGAATGGATTCACGTGGACGTTGCTGGTGCTTCTTCGGTAGGAAGGAAAAGAAAACAACACGAGAGAGATCACTTCAGCCGCTTTCCTTAACTGTTTATCTTTCACGAATATTTAATCTTCCAAATATAAATCAACATTTACAAAGTACCTAAAATGGGAACGCCTTGCAACTGCCGTCCCTTTTTCATTACAAATTCACTCAAAACTTGAATAATTATAACTGATTAATGAAGATAAAATAACCGTAAATATGAAGAAGGAGACGAAGATAGACAGGCAGATAATTTTTCAGGAAGCGTAGTATTTATCGTACTATTAATCTTAATATAACATACTCGAACAAAATTAAAAAAAAAAAAAAAAAAAAAAAAGAAAAAGAAACGAAAAAAAAAATTTTATATTTTCTCCTTCCTTCTTTTTGTTCATTACGTATATACAGATATCCACATATACATATATGATCCTCAAAAATGTTCCCATTCTCTTTTTTTCTATCCACTCGTTCATTCATTCGTCTATACATCCTCTACATACCTCTCTCGCATTCTCTCAGCTTTTCTCCGTAATTCGCTCAACGGGTAACAATACCTCGTCACTCTTCAATTTGTCCACAGACCGAGTATACGCGTTCACACGTTCATACGGATACGACGTATATAAACGTATGTAGTAGTATCGACGCATTCAATGACATTGCGCGCTGTTGATTCCATGGTACACAGGCGATTCGATGCCTGTGACTGTTGAATCCTAATCAATATGTTTACGTAATCATGTAGGTCGGCCGGTGAAGCATGAAATTTCCTAGATATACATATCTCGCAAAGACGATCGAACATTGGTTATGTTAAATCGAATCGTATTTTTTTTTTTTTTTTTTTATTAATTTTTTTCTTTCCTCTTCTTTTTCTTCTTCTTCTTCTTCTTCTTTTTTCCTACACAACGTATGGATCCTTTTAGATAAAATATTATTTGATAAAATGTTTCGATAAAATTCTTTGATATTAAAAGTTCGTTGTCAATGTTTATAAATGTAACAAATTAACCAGTCGATTAAAATAATTAATATTAAAATATTAATTACGGGCAATCTTCTTCTTCGCGATTACGTTCAGGTAAAATAAAATTAACTGGATTGATGTCGCTTTACTTGAGGTGGAGTGAGAAAGAAAGAGAGAGAGAGAGAGAGAGAGAGAGAGAGAGAGAGAGAGAGAGAGACGATAAAAGAGGAAGAGAAAAAGGTTCCTTTGAAAGTTCATCGAGTGATGTTACCACGAAATCTTCGGAAGTTTGAAAAGTTAATTCCGTAATGGGATTCCGTACGACTCTGTACTTTCTCTAATAAATTTGGAATAAATTAGAAAGCAAGCTTTATGAGAAAGAGAGAGAGAGAGTTCCCTGTTGTCAACAAGAAGAGACCGTCGTGGTTGCACGCTCTTTCCTTTTGACTGAGGAGTTTGAAATTACTTGTCGCCAAGATTCAAAGGTGATTTTCTTAGGAATTTTCACCAAGTAATCTCGAAATATCGCGCGTGCGAATTACTCGAGAAACCAAGGATTACTTTTCTCTTATGAAAATTCCCGAAGAACGTAAGTATATCATAGCCGAGATCGTCGGAAGTTTGCGAGAGAGAATCCTTTTTGTTATTTCTATCCTTGATATATTTCGTTTGAAACGAATACGATGGACTTTTATTTTATTTCTTATTCTTTCTTTCTTTTTTTTTTTTTTTTTTTTTTATCGAAATGAAAAATTCTTATTCGAGATGAATAATACGTTCGGGGAAAACACAAGAGAAAAATCTAAGTAATACGTAAGATCCTCGAAATTTCTTGACACGCGTAAAAATAGCTTTTTCTCGAATGGTGCGGTCAAGCGCGAACGTTGCGGTTATATACGTATACATATAGATCGACAAATTGAAGTTTGGAAAATTCTTTTTCAAATAAAATCTCGAAATATTACCACCTAAGAAGAGCTTTGAATGGAAGGACGATGGTTCAAGACAACTCTTCGATCGTATCGACAGATATTATTTCTTATATAAAATTCACGACGCGTACCTTTATCTGCTCTCAAAGTTCCATCACACTTTTTTTCCCTTGTAATACAATTCAAAAATGTAATCCTTCCTTCCTCTCGTTACGTTTCTTTTTTTTTTTTTTTGCTTTCACTTTGGAAATTTTTCTTTTTTTTTTTTTTTTTTGTTACATTTCAACGGACTTTCCAGTTACCCGTAATGCACGAGTTTCTATTAAACTTGATATAAGAATATTAACGAACGAAGAGATCCATGAAAATACGAAGAATCTCTTCTGAAAAATATGTATATTTCCGGTTTTATTATTATGACGCCGCGATATATATATATATACATTGCAAGTTTTCAAGGAGATCGTAGAAAGTTCGTCTCTCTCTCTCTCTCTCTCTCTCTCTCTCTCTCTCTCTCTATTTCATACTCGTACTCCGTCTCTGTTCCTTTCCTGTTCATGCGCAAATTCTATTTCATCTCGAAATTCAAATGAATCCGTAACAAGCGCAATAAAATGTAAGATTTTAACGAGGCGTTAAGGTATATTAAAGATTGCTCTTCAAAGAATACTAATTCACCGTGCCAGTTTACTTTTTATCGAAGAATTATTATTAAAACGACGATACTCTCAAAGTTGCAAAATAAAATAATAAAGTAATAAATTTGTACAATATTAATACGTTAGTACGAACTATGAAAACGTCTTTTAATTTGTTTGATTTTCTCTTTTTCCCTTTCTCATATAATCTCAAATCTCATTAACGAGTTCATCAAAATCACGCGTCCTCGACTCATCGATTCATTTCCAGGTAAAGGACGCTCTTTCCTAGTTTCGTATTTGCCAATTCCAAGCGTAGAACAATGGAACCACGCTAGCTATGTCGCTCGCTAACGTTCTCGCAATTATCCCTCGCGAATCGGATTCTTCGATGGTGTGGTATCCAACATCGTCTCTAAATCATTGTCTCTTAATCTTCCCTCGAGCTAAAATCTATTGTTAAACTAACGCTTTTCCCGATACTATTACCAATTTTTCATCCAATTAAACAATAATCCTGATTTCATTTAATGAATGAATTTAATTAATGTGACACAAACAAATAAATAAATAAATAAATAGATTATTTGTAATTGCGCGTAATTTGATACAAAAAAAATTTCAGAGAGAACGGGATTAAAGCTAACAAAACTAATCGTCGGTTTTGCGCATTTTCCGGAACGGACTCGTTAAAATAATAACACAAATAAAATGCGGATGAAGAAATTAAACACAGAGGTGACATTGTCACGACCGACGATCTATTTTTCAATAAATATGTATTTACTTGACTTTAATCACTAAATCGATTTTTATTACTACACGTTATTAACCTACAAAATATAATAACACGATATTTTTATTGAAAATTTTGATCAATATAATGATATCTATAAATGTGTGAGTGTTCGCGCTCGTGCATGTGTGCATGCGTGCGTAAAAATAAATCTAATAAATTAAATCGTTTTCAACGAATACATTTTCATTAATTCCATTCGTAAGCTTACGGAATAACGTAAAATTATGTCACGAATTGCGTTTTATCGAGTTTCGAAAGTGTTTCGTAGGTTCTGTAGATTGGAAAAATAAATCTCCGTACGTTAAATCGTTGAAGAGAAGTGGGAAAGGATCACTGATTGTAAAATGTAACAAAGTTTATATGACTGGTCGGAGACCAGTGGGATCGGGATGGAATTTATGATTGGTCGAGTCAAAAAAATATGTTACTTTCTCTCTCTCTCTCTCTCTCTCTTTCTCTCTCTCTCTATCTATCTATCTATCTATCTATCTCCCTCTCTCTTTCAAACGCTCGATCTAATTTTCTCTCTTATCTCATTTTCCTTTTCATCGTTTTCCACGTTACATCCTGATTGCTGTATAAAGTGCGCATCATAATGCAATTTAAATCCTATCTGGAGACATACCAATGTCGTTCGAGTCCTTCAATCTTCATAAATTGAAATTTCCTAATCTTATCAACGCTCGACTTTTCGACGGATCATTAGAAAATTTTCAAATTTTATGTACATATGTCATTACCCATAGCGGCGTCTTTCTTCATCTTTTCTATTTATTTTCTTCTTCTAAGTACGAAGAAGCATCATTCGTAACGATCCTTGCGAATAGAAATATTACGATGTCCCATAAGTTTCTTCCTTTTTTTTTTTTTTTCATAGTCAATCATAGCGTGGCGCGGAAGAAACTTAGGAGACGCCTTAATAGAAACGCAGATACAAACACGATATGACGTAGGTAAGTACATACGTATGTGAGTACGCGTTACGTAAGATCCCGTCTTAATTATGTTCATTATTACTTAATCGCTATTATCTACTAACCAAGTCGATAAAAATATATTCTAAATATATGAAACGATACTTTCGCTGTTGCACTATATATGTAAAATTAATAGGAATAAATTAAAAATTACGTCGAGGTTCTGATCGAATATTCCTTTTGCTTGTTCCAACGTCCACGTTGCTCGGAGGTAACACAAAGACTGAATTAGAAATGAAAGCACCTCTGTTAGATAACCTTGACCGAAGGACAAAGATCTGTTTACGAGCGCTCTAGTTTAAACAACGTTCCGTTGTCGAGTTTGTTTCTCGTATACTGGCGATTTGTAAAGTACTAATTTATATATGTACATGTAAACACACACAATCGCTAGTGCTCATCGATATGCCCTATGATACAATGTTCATTTTCGTCGTACTATTTAATTTTGTTGTACATTATTACAGATACGCGTGTTTACGTATGTACGTACGTACCATGTATCTATGTATCGTATATACAGTATAAGTATACATCGTAGCGTTTGTTCATTTCCTACCATAACCTTTGTCGAATGATCACATTTTATCTCGTTATCTTCTTAATTGATTACATTTCTTTATCCTTTTTTGTTCTTCGTTTTTTTTTCTCTCTTTCTTTTTTTGTCTACCTTTCATTTCACCTATACCAAAAATGCATATAAATGCGTAATAAATTATTAAACATTAAATGAGGATTTAAAATTTACATGCGAATGAATTTACGCCGAACCACAAATCTTTCTGAGGTACATATATGTAGTTCGTAAAAATGATACAAAACCCGTTGAAAGTGGTAATAGATTTTATTTTAATGGTCGAAACGAGCGCGATGCAACACTCGAACGTACATACATAGGCGTGTGATATCTGAGTGAAGAAAACCCGATTACAGAATGCAAAAGGGGATTATATCGATCGTTTCTGATGCTGCGCGAATGTACATAACTGTATAATATATTATTCGTAGTGCTTACGTATATGTGTGTGTGTGTGTGTGTGTGTGTGTGTGTGTGAATTATATAAAACTATACAGACAAAGTTACTTAACGATAACGAAAGAAAATTCGAAAGTAACGAATACTGGATTCACCTATGAATAAGGCAAATCTTTCAATTACCAGTTATGGTGGCATATAAAAGTAGAATATAACTCGAACGAAAATGTAAATTGTCTCTTATTCCGTCTACCATAATCACGTACTATCTATGTATATAGGTTTGTCGAAAAGAAATAGACAGTAAGGAGAATAACACGAAAGAAATGAAGGAGAAACGAGAAAAGGTACGCGTGATTTAATTTAATGGAGCCACTTCGACGACGATTCGAATCTGCTATAGTAATAGAAGTCTTAGAATCAGACTTCGGGAACTTGCAAAATTTTTCTTTCGATTTTTCCAAAGAGAGACAATATTGGGAAGACAAAGAGAACAACTTGACTTTTATCTCTCCCTCTCTCTCTCTCTCTCTCTCTCCCTCTCCCTCTTTATCTACCTTTCTGATTTTTTATTTCCCTTGCGATGGGTAGAACTTGTTAACGTTAAAATGAAAACTCGATTGTCACCGTCATTTCCTTTCCTTATTATCGTACACCGCCTACTCGTTTCATACCTACGTTATCCTTTTCTACGTGACGTCAATTTATCCACTTTCCCTTCATCTACACACTCCTATTCCGTGATCCCTTCTTTCTCTCTCTCTCTCTCTCTCTCTCTCCGCATGATGGTGTCCGCGGCTTTCTCCTGCGCGGACGAGAGAGAGAGAGAGAGAGAGGGAGCATATAAAAAGGATGCGGGCGATTCTCGTCTTTTTCTCGCGGGAGAGAGAAACGGATGGAAGAAAAATCCTTTTCATTCTCAGGGATAGTGCGTGCCGCCATGAAGAACGTCTATCCGAGCGTAGATTTTACGGCGGGATACTTTCTTACCGGGGATTGAGAAAGATCGAACGATCCTATAAATACTTACATCCTCTCCGATGATCTTTCACCGGAAGGACGAGCTGAAACTCTCAGAGATGTATCCCCGTCCAAGGTATCAAACAATTTCTTTACGAAACCGAATGGGAAAAACGACAGATAAGGAAGAAAAAAAAAATCACGTTCCCTTTCTTCCGGGAAGGAAAGAAGGAGAAGAAAAGGAAAAATAAATAAGAAAGAAAAACGAATGGATACTTTTTCGAACCAATTGGAAATAATATAACCGAGTGATCATTTTCGATCTTCAAATACGTCACGATCTGTATGTCTCGATGGATTAACATTTAACATAGCGACAGCGACACGTAAAAGATAAATCCATATGTTGCGTGACTCGAGGTTGCGAATGGGTTTGGGGGGAGGGGGAGGGTGAAAGAGAAAGAAGAGAAAAAAAAAGAAGTGAAAGAAGGAACGAGCGTAAGCACATTTTGAAATGTTAATAATATACCTACGTTACATACATGTGTATTTATGTAGGTATGTTCAAACGTAGTACGTATAGCGTATTTCCGTATACGTTTTAAGGTACATAGGTAAAGCGTGGCAGTCTGTTCACGAAGCTGGCTTTTCAAATTACAGTCAATAAATTTACGCGGAAAGCTCGAATACGAGGCAAATTTCGTATGTCGAGTAACCACCAACGACTGTGGTTACCAACTTTAAAATAAAACAAAATTACTCTGTGTCTTTCCTTTTTGTTTAGTTTCTTTTGTTTTTTTAATTTAAAAAAAATTTTTTTTTCTCGTTTCTCTTACGATCCTTTCGAAAATGAAGCACGACCCATCTGTTTGATAACAATAAAGTTCTCAGTCGATCGTTTTAGGGTTTTTATTTTTCGATCTTGGAATAATCCATCACTAAGGGAAAATGGCTCTCAGAGCTGCAAAGTCCCGATCTTGCAAATTCTTTTCTTTCTCTTTTCTCTCTCTCTCTCTCTCTCTCTCTCTCTCTTTCTCAGCGAAACTATCGATTATTTAAAATACTCTCGCGATTATGTATTATTATTATTTTCTTTTCTTCGAAGCTTTCTCTCTTCTTCGATTTCCATTGCTCAAGAGGCTAATAAGTAAATACATTATTAATTAATTACTTTGCTCTCTCGATAGAATTCGATCATTTAAAATCTTCCCCCAGTCGTTGGAATATAAATCATTTCAATTCGTTCGATTTTTCGAATGAACGATTATAATACTTGAAATATTTATGAAATATCGTCGAAAAAATAATCCGATCGATACGAACGTAATCAAATTTGAAAGACCATCTAAGGCGGTCTTATTTTTAGATTTTTAAATCGTATTATTTCTATATTTATCTGTATACGAATCTGATACTCGTCAGATATATTTACAAAGAATATATCCGGCTTTGATCGTCAAAGTTAATACGTCACATGTCCGATCATGAATCGTGATAAAAAAAAACACGAACGAATTGTTTGCTCTACATAAAAGTCAACGGACGTATGTAGGTACCTACCATCTATCTGTCTGCATGCAGGCATGCATATATATATATATATATATATATATATATATATATATATATATATGATATTTCGTTGCAAGAGCACAATTAGTTTATCCATTGACGTCTGTTAGTAATATTTAAATAAGATGTACATTTACGTATCATCGTTTTAATCGAATGAGCCTAAAATCGATGGAATCGTTCGAACAACAATCGTTTCCTTTTTCCAAATATATTAAAAATTATTTTACTATGAAATCCGACAGAGAGAGAGAGAGAGAGAGAGAGAGAGTTCCTGTAATTCCTGAAATATAGTCGACTTCAGCGAATTTGATCTTTCCTCCTCCTCACTTTTCTCCGTCTCTTTCCGTTTTTCCCTATCTCTATCTCTCTCCAATCTCTTTTCATTCACGTCATTCTTTTTCACTAACCTTTTTTGAGGTATAAGTTTCGAACAAATTTTTTTCAAAATAGAATAAGACACAGCGGTACAAAGAGTTATACAATGTTACAATAGGATTTGAAATAATTATACTTGCAAAGTGAACGAAATCAAAAGATACCATCGAAAGATGGGACGAGCTCCGAAGAACGAAATGAAAGATGGAAGAGTAGTATAAATGGAAGGTTGGTTTGGAGAGAGAAAGACAGACAAAATATCATAAACTATCGACGTGCATTATTTATATACGTAGTATATAACAAGAGTACCTATTAACTAAAGAACCGTATCACAATGGTCGTGATGACGATAAACGATGAAAATAGACCACTCTGTTCCCTTTTCTCTTTCCACTTTCTTTCTCTCTTTCTTTCTTCTTCTTTTTGTCATTTTTGTAAAATTTTAAACGATCTGTTTCCATAGAGATTGACGACATAATCGTATACTCTTTATTATTCTCATAAAGGACGAGAATAATCGACGTACGATAGTCATTATCAGGCCTGATGTAGCATTTAGAATGAACGGATTGCCTAGCTCATTAGCGTTACACGCGTAAAAACTAAAAAGATATTCTAAGAGAAACCCTTTCGGTCCAGTACGCGCTAGCGTGTTCGCAGACCGGAACATTGTTCTTTCGACGACAAAAACGTTTTGTTTTCCAGCTGGTCCCTTTCGTTAACGAGAACAAAATGAGTACGGGAAAGCATTGAGAAAACGGGGGGAGGGGGGAGGGGATGTAGAGCGAGGGTTACGACTTCCGAACGGATTCTTTTCACTCCGAAAATTTACGAAAGACCTTCGGGAGAATTACGGGGAAGGAGAAGGAAGGAGAGGGAAGAGATAGACGGACAGAAAGAAAGAAAGAGGAAAAGGGAACGGAGACTGAGAACAAAACAAATTTTTAACGTTAAAAAAAATATGCTTCGTTCTCGTTCGAAGATTCACGAATTTTCAATGAGAGCGAAAGAAAAGCAAAATTTTAAATATCCAATACGAGCGTGAAAGTAGTAATGCGTTAAAAGAAAACGCGATTAATTTTTACCCAGGTAGAATTGTACGTACGCACACGAGTTTATACCATTTATATGCATACACGGGTGCGCGTACTTACGCGTGTATATTTGTATAATACGCACGTAAAAAAAAAAAAAAAAAAAAAAAAAAAAAAAAAAAAAGAGAAAAGAGAAAAGGAAAAAAGGGGGGAAAAAAAAGAAATTTTGGTGGAAAGGTAAAGAAAAGTTTTGCGTAGGAAGAAAATTTTCGTTCCCTTCGTAAGCTTTGAGCTCGAAAGCACGTAGCTTTCTTCTAACTCGGACGTTAGAAAGTATTAAACTTTGTTCCTCACTTTTTCCCCTACAAGTCAACTCTTTCCCTTCTTCCTAGTTTCTTCTAAGCCGGTTCCTTTCTTATCCACGCGTTAACCTCACGCTCGAAAGCTTTCAACTCTCACGTTCCATCAATTCCTGTCTAATATTTTCTTTCTTTTTTTTTTTTTTTCGTTTCTTTTCATTTCTTTCTTTCTTTCTCTCTTTATTCTTCTTCTTCTTCTTCTTCATTTTTCTTTTTTGTCTCTTAATAACGATTATAAAGTTCGTCCAACTTTAAATCCATGCTAAGCGGATGCAGATTACGTTGGCATTTTCCAGTTTGCAGAGTTGTCAAACAAGATAGACTACTCGAATCGCACATTGATCATATAATAATCATACAATATATGTTATTTCCATATATCAAATATCTCACTTGTTTATCTTTCCTGTGACATGTTGTTACTAACTCGTGCCATATGAATTTTCTGTTATAAATGATCCGAAATGAAATGTATGTATGAATTTATGATACGTACAGAGTTCATTTATTTAGACGGTTGTTTCATGAATCTTCTTTTCTTTTATTTTTATTTATTTATTTCTTTTTCTTCTTTTATTTTTTTTTTTTTTTTTTTTTTTTTTTTTTATCGAACGAACGTAGCCGAAAAAAAGTTAATGAAAAATCTGCACAATTTCGTGAACACATTCGCGCTCGAAATAAATTCACTGGTCGGCAATAACATCAGCAAGTAATTTCTTCGAATGAAAATCGTCGTTTCGCGGCGACTAATAGAAGATCTCAAAAGGCATTTAATAATCCTTTCGACTGCGACTCCACTAATAGCTTTTCTTGTAAAATGAGAAAGAAAGTCAAATGGAAAAGGAGAGGGGGGGAAAAAAGAGCTTGATTTGCATTGAAGACGATCTTGCGTTTACTTTGACGCTCTTTAAATCGGCGCCTTAAGTTAATGGCACAAAGAACGCACCACGTAGAAAGTTAAAAGAACGTTACGACGACTATAGAGATGAAAGATATGCATAAAACGAAACTCATAATTGTTTACTTTGTAACTATTTATTATCATCAAGAGGAATAAAATGAAATGATTCGTTACGACTTCATAAATATTACATATTTCATTGCGATTCGGTTATACGAGTAGGATTTTCGATTCTCTTTGAGAATTAATACGTTTGAAAATATATTTTACGTTTTCGATTATCGACCATAGTATTATATATCATCATCAATCGTATATTAAACGTGTACGCGATGTTATATATCGAATTTTTAACGTTTCAACGTTTCTAATCAAATCGAAAAATATTTTCGACGATATAAAACGAATCGAATCGAATCGAACCGAACGAACGAACGAACGAACGAACGAACTCTCGTGCAATACTCGAGAACGTGCCAGTGATAACTCAGAGCTCGCATTAATACAGGAGGGGGTTGGTGGAGGGAGATGGGGAAGAACATTTTCAAGTCCTATTTTTATTTATTCTCAAGCGAGTGTCGATAGAAACTGGTGTTCGAAAATCGATGACCTATATGGCAGGCAAGTCTTATTCAGAACGTTTACTACGAAGCCGTTCCATTTCCACCTACGATACGCACGCTTTGTCCATTCACCATTCGTATTTCTAAACGTCGGATGTTGTTTCAGGATTTGTAATACATTCTTAAAAGAAATATTTATAAACGTAAAAAAAAGAAAAGAAAAAGAAAACACGTATCACCGTCAAGGATCCTTCTACAGTTTAGAAGAACTTAACAAAGCGCTATCCAAAGAGAGAAAGAGAGAGAGAGAGAGAGAGAGAGAGAATATATTATTTGATTCCATGCTTAAAGCATTAAAAGAGAATAGAAAGTCGGAAGTAAGTCGAAGAAAACAATTTTAGAGATGGAACGATCTATATTCCCCTTCTTTCCCTTTTTATTAGGCGGTAAAAACATTCGAAAGGATCGGACCTACGACTACGAATCTCGCTTCTTTAATAATAAATGCATCTCGGTGGAGGACTTACTTCGCATACCAAAATCCTCTGAATATTTTAAGTTAACGTTGCGCGCGAGCGAGCTGGCGTGCGAGGGGGACGCAGAAACGTGCCATGAAAGATGCATAAACGCACGTTCGATCTTCCGTAAGATGCTGTGTCTCGTGCTCGTATTACGTGCCGCCCGCTAAATGTAAGCACGATTTTTGAAAAAGCACCAAAATTCTATAGCGTCTATCTATATCTACGTATTTGGCGATGTGAATATTCGAGGAAGGAACAAAAAAATAATAAAGAAAAAAAAAAAAAGAAAGAAAAAGAAAAGAGAAAAAAAGAAGAAAGAAAAGGAAAAAGGAAAAGAGCTAAGGAGAGAAAAAAGATTTCGTGTCACGAACGTCAATAAAAGGGGGCACGAATGTTCGAGACGGGAGCTCTTTAATAACTTCTCACGAAATGCCGAGCATACTTTTGATGGAATTACTTCGAAACTCGCGACGTAAGAGCGGAATTTTAAATAAATAAGTTTCCAAGCGGATCTGGACCAGAAGGTAGACACTGCCTTTGTCGTAGATTCGTCGCGAAGTACTCCCTTCTTCTACTGCAGAGATTTTTATTTTCTGATTTAGTGCTTTTCATTCGGAATAGACGAAGATGGGGGGAAAAATATATATATATATATATATATATATATATATATATATATATATATATATATATGTATATATCGTGCAACGATTTCCATCTCCGTGAAATGAGATTAGATTTTTTTATCCTGAAAATATCTGAAAGGAATATCTAAAGAAGAAGAAGAAGAAGAAGAAGAAGAAGAAGAAAAAGAAATATAAAACAAAAAGAAAGAAAGAAAGGAAACAGAAATCTTCGCCTTTATAAATGTCGAAATGAAAAAAAAAAAAGAAAAAAAAAAAATGTTTTTTTTTTTTCATCTTCTATAATACTTTAATACGAACATTCTTTTCTCCCGATATCGAATATCGATAAGTGCTATACGTTAAGAATTATCTAAAGTGTGACGAAATGCTCGAAGAATAAACTTATTTTACGACGTTGTACGTAGATAGATACGATATAAGGTCAGACCGTAAGCCGTTATATCTCTCAAATTGCCTGCTGGTTTTCCACTCACCTTTCTTGGACCTTTTAAGAAAAAAAGAGAAAAAAAATGACACACACACACACACATACACAGGTGTGCATCCTTTGTATCTGTACATAGATATATACATGTACATATATGTGTGTCGTCAACCTTTTTCTTTCTTTACTCTCTCTCTCTCTCTCTCTCTCTCTCTCTCTCTCTCTCTCTCTCTCTCTCTCTCTCCCTCTATTTCTATCCTCCTCAGGCCTTCCTAGTCGAAGCTTTGGAAATTTCTAAAGAGAACCCATCTTCACAAGCAAAGAGGGAGAGAGAGAGAGAGAGGGGGGGGGGGAGGAGAGGGAGAGATAGATAGATAGAGGAGAGACAGATATCTTTCGTTCAAGCGCGTTCAAATTTAGCGGGGATTTATGGAGATGAAGCCAAATAAGATTGAGCTCGATTCGAAGCACGTTGACGGATATTTGGTATTTTCACGAAGCTCGAATTTTCTCTCCCTTCTTACCTCTCCCACTACTCCCGCTACTTCTCCCCCATCTCGAATCATCGATCCGTCCCTCTTTATCTACTTTTTCTTCTTCTTTCTTTTTTTTTTTTTTTTTTTTTATTTTATCGAAGAACGATCCCAAGAACGATAGCCGACACAAAAGTACTTTATACAAAATTTCATCGGAAATATTCAATTATATTTAATCGTTGTTTTAATTTTCGACAAAGGGCCGCGTAAATAACACCGTCGAGATATTTGAAAGGTATCGAAGTATGACACGTTTCATTATTTAGGTACATTATTTGAACCATTAAGAAAAATGGTTATCTTTATTCTCCGCCCTTTCCTTCGTCCCTTTTCCTTTTTTTCTTTTCTTCTTCTTTTCATTATTATTATTATTATTATTATTATTATTATTATTTTTTTTTTTTTTCTTCTTCTTCTTTAATTTAACGAGACACTTTAAAGAGACCTCCGTTCATTCAAGACGCAATGAATCTATTGTATAAAGAAGGAATCCACATCGGTCTATCCGATTCCTTTTCTGCATTCGTTTAATGACGTCTCTCGGATATAATACGAGTACGTCAACGTTCACTATGGCGAAAGCACGCATGCTAGGTACCTTTTTTCTTGGTTTAATGTCGCGTCACGGATAGAGAAAAGGAAAGGCTACAACTTGGCCTGGGGTAAGGCCGAACAAAAGATGTGGATTCCGTCATCTCCGGAGAAATAGGAAGGAAAAGTTTCTAGTAAAAGGAAAGGGGGAAGGAGAAGCTTGAAGAAAAACGGAGATACAAAAAGAGAAAGAAAGAATGAAAGAAGGAAAGAGAAAGAGAAAGAGAAAGAGAAAGAGAGAAATGAAGGAGGGTCTCCTTTGGGAGATTTCTCGTACGTATGATGAGAGAATTCAGTCTATCTCTCTCTCTCTCTCTCTCTCTCTCTCTCTCTCTCTCTATCTATCTATCTATCTATTTATCTATCTATCTTTCTCTTTCTTTCTTTCTCTAGTGAGCCATTCGCTAATGAATTACTAGCATTCTAGACTTACTACTCTAAGTTTTAGAGAAAAGATTGTAGAAAGAGGGAGAGAGAGAGAGAGAGAGAGAGAGAGAAAGGGGTGGGTTTTGAAGGAAGGCCCTGTATTATGTCGCATAAAGAGGAACGTCCTTTTGACGTTTCGACGATGCGTTTGATATCGCGCCACGAGATAAAGGCAAACCGGTTAATTGGCTTCACCCTAGGGAATACCGGATACAAAGGATATTCCCCGATTTTGTTGGCCACGTGAAATGTGGTCGCGATGGGACGTTCGAGTATACCTTTAACTTCGAACGAAGAGATCAATCTTCCAAGATTATTTTGGAACTAGCTCGTAAAAACTGACCGTATATACGTGACCGTAATAATATTCTTCTTCGTGGAACAAAGAGTACACTTTTGAGTATCATTCATCTTCAATAATCAGAAGAATGATATCTTTAATATCTCTAACATTCCTATAATCAGATGGTAATATTTAATAGGTTATACGATTGTTTGTTGGGCTTAAGTACGTAATATCTGCGATAAAATAATATGATCGAAAAAACAAAAATAAAAAAAGAAAAAAAATAATTAACTTCCGCATACCTAGGATACATAGATAAACCTGTTTATTATATATCGCGTTAAATTGTTTTCACAAACACTGTATGTTTTTAATCTAGATGATAGGTATGATGTAATATTTTCTTGGGCGCGAGGATACCAATCTCTCACTTCGATGTTCATCACGATACATCGGACCGATGGGATAAGGCCTCGCACGAAATAACCGTGCTCTGCTCGAAAAATGTGAAAATGCTTACCGGATTCAACCAAGTGGAAATGGCAGAGCCAATTCCGATTTTCAAGAAAAATCGCGAGAAGACGGTGTTGTCGAAGAGACGAGCTGGAAAATCGATCGGCTCTCTGCGAGCTAACACGTCAATGCGCCTCGAGATTAAATAGGGTATACATAATTGCGCGTGTACACGGCACACGTATGTACGTACATGAAAACTTTGCAATTAGAAAATTTTATCCCGACGACTCTTAATCCAGGAATAAAGTCTTCAACGTGAAACGCAGTACTTCGTGTTCTAAAGTTTTTTTTTCTCTTTTCTCTTGATTTTTTCTTTTTCTTTTTCTTTTTTTTTTTTTTTTTTTTTTTTTTATATACCCACGGGAGATGAAAGAATTGGTATACAAGAAAAAGGAAGAGAAAATTTTTACTTCGTTTCGTTCGTGCGTTCGGGAACACTGATTGGTAATAAAGTACGAACATGATCGAAGCAGGTTAAGATGTTCGTTTATAGGGAGTAAGAGAAGGGAAGTAATAAAACAGAGAGAGAGAGAGAGAGAGAGAGAGAGAGAGAGAGAATTGGGAAGCCAATAAAAATCCGATACTCTCGTTTCTCCAGATAGGGGAAATTCGAATTTTCAGTCGATCCTCCGAAAGAAGCTTTTCATTCGTTTATACCATATTTTATTTTACCATTTAAATTTTTACCTCCCTTTTTAAAATCACTTCATCTGTGGTAAGTGATAATCGATCGG
This sequence comes from Dolichovespula media, assembly GCA_911387685.1. Taxonomy (NCBI): domain Eukaryota; kingdom Metazoa; phylum Arthropoda; class Insecta; order Hymenoptera; family Vespidae; genus Dolichovespula; species Dolichovespula media. The sequence continues at coordinate 6,645,510 of OU426856.1, read as the reverse complement.
TTGGGCACGTTGTTAGGTATCTCCGGAAATTCAATTTTTATTTAAAATCCACGAGCCAAATCGTCGCGACTTGACGGTTGCGGTTGAGTCGTGAAGTACGAGCTAATTAATGTTATCAACTAGGTTAACAAATTGCCAGTGACGATCTCTCGTTTCGAAAAATAAATAACCGAGGACGGATTAAACGTACACGTGGAATAAAAATGTATTTTCTCTCTCTCTCTCTCTCTCTCTCTCTCTCTCTCTTTCTCTCTTTGCTCGTCATGTAACGCGGCTTCCTCAGAGAGTTGCTCGTTAGAATATGATTGGAATAAAGAAGAGAAAAAAGAAAAGGAATAAAAACAAAAATAAAAGAAAAAGAACGGTACATCGTAACGACAGGCAAATACCGGTCGTAACCGATAATGGTCCTTCTTCGTAGTAGTGTTTTCAATGATATTGTTATTACCACCCACACTGAGCCCACCGCTACAAGACCTGATATTACCTTAACGATTATGCCAATGCCCGTGTCAGATATCGTAATTATTATATCAAGGATCACACTAATTTCAAGGAGGATATTTATTACTACATTATTAATCCTAACGCGTGCATAATGTCGTTTAAAATTTATTTGGGCTGAAAAAGAATCGTTAAAAAATAAAATAATCGTTCGTTAAAAATCGTCCTAAGAGATAATCGTACTTTTTATCCTAATATCCTTCGAATAGAACCTATACTACGAATAATACTAAATTTACGCCGATTCTTTATAAAGAGACAAAAGAGAAAAGAAAAGAAAAGAAAAAAAAAAGAAGGAAACCAAGCGTCTAGCCTAAAATACGTACTTCGCAGCTATGCATCTTCCTAAGGATTACAGCGATAATCTATTCATCCGATAGATTTCCCGTGATCAATCACCGCATGGAGTATGGTAAAGTATAGTTAAACCGCGAGTCAACGACCATCGTCGTTTATCTTCATTCGAGTTACGAGAGAACAAGCTTGACGGGCTGGTGCATGAAAGATGGAGAGAGAAAGCGAAGGAAAAAGATAAAGAGACAGAGAGAGAGAGAGAGAGAGAGAGAGAGAGACATGAATAGAAGATGAAAAACAAAAATCGAAACCAGAAAAAAGAAACTAGACAATACCGATTATATATACATATATATATATATATATATATATATATATATATATATATATACTTTTTTTTTTATTACAAAAAATTGTATAATCTTTCCCCTTGCCCTGATTTTTTCCTCTTTCATTCCATTCAACTGACAATCGATAATCGTCACTTATCTGTTACGACACAAGTCCTTCGTACGTTTATATCATTCGGAAAATTGAGACGAAGTCGATCGATTATTATTATTTTCCGACACCTTGATCTCAAGTTTTGATCGTGTCAATCGATTAATAAAATTGTTACTGGAGATATTAATCGATAGATCGGATAGAACGTTCGAGAAGTATAAATTTGAGGAAATTACGACGACGCGTTTGTAAGAAAAAAAAAAAAGAAAGCAAAAATTCCTCCCTTTTTACTATATGTTTCTTTGTTTCTTTCTTCATTTACTTATTTATTTATTTTTTTGTTTTTTCGTTATGTAGAACGCTATGAAAGAAATTCCATAGTGTCCTTCCAATGTTCGACGCTTTTACAATTTTCGCGAAAAAGGACAAAAGTTAGAACGATGAAAGCAGAGGTCGAGTCGAAAGATACGTTCCACCGACCGACCTGAATTCCGATTTCTCTTCGAATTCCTTTTACCACGCTGCTTCCCAAAGCGAACCAGTGAATTCGAAATAAAAAGAAGGAATATGAAAAGTTGTGACACGTAGGTATCGCGAGAGAGCGTTAGGAGGAGGTCCACAGGTCCACTTGGGAGATATATTCCACGCGGGTGCCTCCAGAACGAAATAAAATCTTTTTCCAGTTCGATCGAGCTGCTCAAAAATATGTAGCCATTTCTATGTTCGATATAATAATGCAACGTGAAATTTCTACGTGCGAATGTACATATACGTCGGGGAAAAAAAAAAATATATATATATATATATATATATATATATATATATATATATATAATTAAATATATAATATACAATGTGCGTTACGTTACATGAGAGTTTGTAAAAAAAAAAAAAAATTAATTCGTTCACCGATATTGGATTTCAAAATTTTCCATAACAATTTCATCTTCTTTTTTTTCTATTTAATCAACGATCATTTCATATCGAAATTTAATATTAACGCATTCACATATGAATCTCTGCATTCGAAACGTTTAATCAATCGTCGAAAAGGATAGGAGATTGGAAGAGAGAGTGAGAGAAAGAGAGAGAGAGAGAGAGAGAGAGAAAAAAAAGAGAGCAAAAAAGAGAGAAAAAAAGGAGAAAAAAAAAAGAGGAAGAGGGAATTAATGCAGGTGAGTAATAGATTGGACCGAAAGCGAAATAATTCCTGAAACAAATTATGAAGTGAATTCCGTTTGCGAACGTTAAGCCCTATGCGAAAGTCGGATTTTAAAGGATGTCAATGGTATTACCGAATCGCCGGATAATTCCATCAAACGCGATAGAGATTTTCCTTCGTATTTCTTTGGAAAATTTCTTTTTCTCATTTTTCATCCTCTCCGTTTTACTGGCTAGAATTGGTAAAACATTAAAAGCTTATGAAAAATCTTTAATAATGCAATGGAACAACTCAAATGATCGATTTATTTTATCGAGAAAGAATCTGAATATTATCAATATATATATATATATATATATATATATATATATATATATATATATCCAGATAAATCTTACTTAAAGATATCAAAGATCGTAAATAATCTCGAAGACATTTATCGTATTCCCAGGGTATCTTTTTCTTTTTTTCTTTTACGTTTAAAGGTCACGGGGGTGACGAATGCCTTGGGGCAAATGGAAGCTACCGTTAACTGTACGAAAAGCCAAAAGCATCCCCTTCTTTTTCATACCCGAAACCCGCTGTGCACGGCGCCGCCCATTGCCTACGCTCTGGCATAATCTTTGGCCATGTCTGCCAGCAACGTGTCTGCAACCCCTTGTCTTTATACTTTTCTCTTTCTCTCTCTCTCTCTCTCTCTCTCTCTCTCTCTCTCTTTCTTTTACCCCCCACTCTTTCACTTGCCACGTTCGCCTTAGCGAAGCCACTTTTAGAAAGAAGCTGCCACCGCAAAAACGTTCTTGCATACAAATGCGACAATTTTCCTTCTCTCTCTCTCTCTCTCTCTCTCTCTCTCTCTCTCTCTCTCTTTATCTATCTATCTATCTATCTTTTTCCTTTCGACATTTCACATCCTTTTTCCCCATTTTAAAAATGAGACCGTCCCAAGGAATCCCGCCTTATTAATACCTACTCGATAACAATTTATTTCTATCTATTATCAATGACGACTATTCATTTATTTATTTTGTTTTTCTAATCACGCGTCCCTTCGATCCTTTTCGTTATAGTTAAGAATTAATTATGAGATAAGATTAATCTATAAAGCGGCAGTGTCTCATGCTATAATACTTTTAGGAACTTATGAGAGAAACGACCGAGGAAAGAATAATGGCAGACTTTTTTCGTTTAATCAAGAAAGCAATATCAAAATCCTATGACGGCGGAAGGAAGTGAGTCGTCAGAAAAAACAACGAGCAACGATCATCGACCATCTCTACGATTTAATTATAAAAAATCTATTTCTTCGTTCGTTTTGAACGTTACCATGGAGAGAATCGTAATATACGAAATAATTTTAAGATACTAATCAAAATTAATTTCTAAAAAGAATAACATTACGAACGAATTCTATTGTATTGATTTGAAATAACTCGAACCATCGTATTTTCGCATTCATTGTTCTCTGGAGAGATACCTTTGTCGATTTATATTATTTTCCTTATCTACATAGATTCGAATTATTCCGGCGAAAAGTTACTTAGTTTTATGCGAACAAAAAGATATCGTTAATTATTTCACATTCCAAACAAAAGATCGTGAGATATTTATACAAAACTAACACGCGCCCCGACGATTTTCAAATCCGGTTGGGCGCCTTAATAACCTCACTAAATGAGAACAGAATCGGGAATTAGAACAGAAACTTGAAACAATAAAACACGAAACTTAGCTCGTCGAAATTTCCTCCGTAAAGGGGAATATCGAAATCGGGGTTTATTGCGTAATCGATGTTCACGAATTTCTAACGGCACGTAACGATCCGCCGATTTATAGGGAAATAGCTATTATCCGACAAAATGATATGAAACGTATGATCATACTTACGAAGTTAATGCTATCGCCAACACATTAATAAAAATCCCACTTTGACGTTAACCAGGTACTCGAATATTCAGGCTGTTATATTCATCATGTAGTCTCGTTGCTCTCGACAAAGCCCTACACCACGGTCATTTCATGATGTTATACGGTCTACTAATTTACCGTGCGCAATTTACCCTGCGTTACGCGACACACCTAATAAATGATTCTTGTAACTGGACTGTATACCCAAAAACCGAGAAATGCCTCGTTCGCTCGGCATATTCGCGATATTATGAATGCTCTCGCATAGTGGACGATAATATCGCCCGATAGTGCCAGTAAAAGTTCTATTCGAACGTGACTGCTATCGAATACACCGTCCTCGATTGCAATAATCGATATACGCTACCCGTTGCCTTTACTTTAAAAGTAGTCCGAGTCCGTCTGATAAATATTTGAATTGAAAAAAAAATAAAAAAAATAAAAAAAACAAAGAAAAAAATTTGTAATAAGAAACATCACGTCGATAATATTCGATTGATAATCATTAGCGTCGTTCGAATCGAAGGGCAAAGAATAAAAAGCAACGAAAAAACAGAAAATCCCCATTTTCGACTGTTCGAGAGAAAAAAAAATAAATACGATTTTCAGCACGTACGATGTATTAGTTGTATCGCGCACGCGGTCTTTGTTTCAAGAACGATTTTTCCCATTGCTCCGAGGTAGTATCCACTTTCCTCCTCGTTTTCCTCCCCTACTTCGATAACACCGAGCGTCGCCTCGGGGATGAGTTCATAGACGTTAGGGGAAAGGCAAAGGGAAAAATAACGGGGGAGGAAAAATAAAAGAAAGGGAAAAAGAAAAGTCTGTCGGTGGTTCGTGGACTCGTTTCATTTGAATAGAATTCACGCGATAACGCCCCTCGGCGGCATACCCGTTAAGCACCGACCACCAACGACAAACCGAACACGACAACCTCGAGCCGCTGTTGTTGCTAACGACGGCGATGACAACAACGACGACGACGACGACAACGACGACGACGACGACGACGACGACAACGACGACGACGACAACGACGACGACGACGACGACGACGACGACGACGACGACGACAACGACGACGACGACGACGACGACGACGACGACGACGACAACGACGACGACGACAACGACGACGACAACGACGACGATGAGGAAGTGGAAGGATGACAAGCACGTCTAGTTTTCCCGGGGGCGATGCGCCTGGAAAACGCGAACGAACGGACCGAAGAAGGAAAGAAAACATCGGTCTTGTCGACTCCCAGCAACCAGGAACGACAAGCAAAAGCGACATGGTAGTTTGTCGGGGCCAACCTTCTCTCTTCTTTCCCCCCCCCCCTCCCCTCTTCATACTATCCAACCGACCTCGTTCCTTATTATTCTTCTTCGTTGAAACAACGAAGGCTTCGTTGAAATTTCTTTTGACCGTTTTACCTATCACCATCACCAACCACCATCGTCAACCACCACCACGAACCAACACCAACATCTTCATCCTTCAAATTTATCGTCGTGATATTCAGCTTTCATTTTTATTTTCCACCAATTCTTCTATATTTTGAACAATAACGATAGAGAAAAGAGGTTGGAAACGTTAGAACGAAATTCCGAGAGGAATTTATCGGGGACGTGCTCGTTCACGAGAAATATACGCCCATGGTGTATTTCAACCTAGAAGACAATAGCCGTCGTCGCGATGGCCTCATTCGAAAACTCCTATCGTCCAACTTTGATCGTGAATTTGTCCGAAACTCCAAGCCGACGGACACCCCATCCACATTACCCGAAATAATGTACGTGGACGTTTGGATACATTTCGGAATCTATCGACGACGATTGGGACGACATTAGCTTGATTAAAACATCAACCTCTCGGACTTCTAATCGTGTACGAAATTCAACACTTCTACGATGCAATTCACTAGAATGTAAATGGATTAAGGAAAGGTTATAAAGGGGTCATGGCTCTGTGGAAGTTTAACTTATCAGAAAAGAGGTAGAAACATTTTCGCAATTCTTTTTCTCTGCTTATCTTTCTCTCTTTCTCTCTCTCTCTCTCTCTCTATCTTTCTCTCACACACACGCAAACTCCTTTCTCTTTCTCTCTCTTTCTTTCTCGAATGAACGAATGCAGCTAACTTCTGTTTCCCCTTTTTTTCGCTTAGTCAAAGTAGTGAGAGACAACTGTGACGTCTCTGTCACCGTTACTCGTCTTCGTTTTCGTTTTTACTGAAACACTATGCAACATTTGTGCGAGAGTAATACCGTGAGTCACGGTGCGATGACGACGACGCCGACGAATAAAAAAAAAAAAAAAAGAAAAAGAAAGAAGAAGAGGAAGAAGAAAAAAAGATAGGAAAAAAGGGACGAAAACAAAAAGGAAGAAAAATAAGGGGAAAAATAAGAGGGGGGAAACAGAGAAAAAATAAAAATAAAAGAAGAGAAAAGAAGTAGGTACCATAGAAGGAAAAGGATGACGACGTCGTTTCTACTAGAAAGCAAATAAAGAAATGCCACCTTTTATCTCGCGAATGACAATGCTTCGGATCGATGCGTTTGACTGTCGCTATGAGAATTCCACGGCTTCCTTGGAATTTTCTCTTCTGCCTCTTTCTCCTCCTCCTCCTCGTCACTACCGACCCCCTCTACACCCCCACCTCCTTTATCACCATCGCGTTCCCTCGTTTTTCTACGCCGGTGAATGTAATGCCGCTCGATCTCGATTACACGTTCCGATTTTCCGAGCAACGACGTTTCATCCTCTCCAATCAGCTTTGTAAGAATTTCCTCGGGAAGCAAGAGAGTCACGTTCAACCTTTTCAAAGATTCCCCAGTTGAAATATATTCATCATCCATTTCGCTTCTAAAGTCACGATTACTTTAATGAGAACGTAAGTGGTGCCTCGTGAGAATTAGAGAGGATCCGATCTACCACGGCGTCGTTCTCGGTTTTATAATCCTCCAAAAATACATTTTTCAATGTTAAATTTAATATTTAATCTATTTTGGCATGCCGTATTACCATTGAATAATACCGATTATACGTATGTCATGTCTTCGACGATAACGCGGTTATTATTGCTTCATCGGATAAGAGACACATAGTTTTAAACTATCCTGAGAAAATAATCTACAGAACGATTATGGTATACCGCCGTTTATGGTTATATTTGCCCCGTCACGTTTAACACGCCACAATGATAATATCGTATGCAGATGGAAGCTATTAGATCGTGAAGGCACTAGAGGGTAAGGACAAAACGACTAGGACTCGAAACTGTGTTGTACCGAATTGAATCTGCAGCGGGAGCAGGGAGGAGAGAAGGTGAGGGGGAGGGAGTTTTTCAACTCGTACACGAAGACGATTTCAACCTTAGAGATGGTATGGCGGTAGAGAACTTGGAAATGGAAGCGCAAATTGGTTGGATAATGTATAATAAATCGATATTCATAAGTTGCACGCTCGAAGACCTAACTATCTCAAATTTTGATTGAAAATTTGATAACATAGGCGAAATTGATATTGGAATAAATTCATTGTTCTCTTCGAAATTCATTATTCGTACTTTTCACGTTAAATTCTACGATTAAACTGTCAAAGTGAAATTATTCGAATAGTTTTTGTTACAAAAATAGGAAAAAAAAGGAACAAAAAAAAAAAAAGAAAGAAAAATTTCAAAAGCAAGCGAATTCATTGGCTTCTCGATATTCTTTTTTTTTTATTGGCCTCTCTCTCTCTCTCTCTCTCTCTCACACACACACACAATTTTTTCTTTCCTTTTTTTTTTAACTGTTACACACGTTACACGAACGATTCTGGTCAACTGTGCCAATTATAACGACACGTCGGAAAAAACTTTTACATACATCCAGCATGTGATAGAACAAAAAACCATCCACACCTGATTTCGGTACACTGCATATGTATAATAGTTTGCAGTTTGTTTTTTATCTCATGCTCCGCGAGAACGAGATTCCGAGCTTCGGTTTATCATACGTTTTACAGTAGATACAATATGGATGTTCCCTCTTCTTTTTTTTTTTATTTGTTAAAAAAAATTCGACGAATTTCTAGTTATTCAGTTTAGATGGTGAACCGTCTATTTGTCGTTGAATATTTAAAACAAAACATATTTCAAAAAAGATCGATTCAGCTTTACGAATCAAAAGCAATATTTTAATTGTATATTTTTTATATACATACATATACATATATATATATATATATAATATACAATCTGATAATTTAACAAATAATATATATGTATATATATATATATAGCCAATATTGCAACACATGAAATTCGATAAATCATATTATCCATAAAAAAAAAATTTCACGAATTTCTCGGTGGGAAAAGTTACATCCATTCAGTGCTTCAGTGATAAACTGCTTATCTTGGAACAAACTTATAAAATATTTGAACTACAGTAACTGGCAGTAACGAGCATTCTTTTTCTCTATTTTCTTCTTGCCTGTTCTTCGTTAGTATTGGAATAAGTTTCGAAAATGGTCGTTGACAGTGTTTACCCCCTCCCTCGTAAAAGGAGTTAAGAAAATCCTCTTACGCGCTTGAAACGCACACGGCATGATTTACGACGAAGCTTTCGATGAAAGTTTCATGAAATAACAGCTGCAGATACGAGGAGATCGGTAAATACAAACTGCAGTAGTTACTAAGTGAACAATTTATGACAAATTCCTTCTCTTCCTCTTTTTCCTTTTCCCCTCCCCCATCCCTATTTTTATTTTTTATACAATGCATTAATAAAGTACAAAATTTACGGATAAGGGAAATTGGAAAGAAACTTTCGTTCCATCCGTATTAATACAATCGTCGATTGAATAATTATCATAGAAAGTAAATTACTCAAAATAACAAATTGATTACAAATTATACATTCAAAACTATATAACGCAAAACGAATGGAATGATGAGAAAGACGATAGACTACTTACCGATTTCCAAAATACACAGTAATATCAAAGCGATTCGACAAAACGAATATTTAAATGTAACGTAATTAACTTGATTATTATTATTATTATTATTTTCTCAGAATCCAAGTATTCCACATTACACAATCCTCGAGATAAAAGAACATGGACGATACGTACGAAGGTATGTTTCAAAATGACTATATAAACTCGAATACCGTTCGACTTCGAACACGTTGGAATATCGAATATTGAACGTCTACGAAATGTTCGAGAAATATAAAATAACGTTTGAATCGATTTTACCCATAAAATATTCCTGGGAAACAGACGAAGGTGAGTACTTGAATCGGATTGACGGATAACTACGATCGAAGAATAGTTAGAATAATTAAAGTCGATTTCGTGAATCTGCTGGGAGGAAGAGGAAAAGGAGGAGAAGGAGGAGGAAGTGTAGGAGAAGGGGAAGGGGGATTGAGGTTTAATCTCGTGACTGAAATGATTGCATCGTTAAAGTAGTCCCGATTCGTTTATTATATTCATCTAAGGCTAGTAATAAAACGTAGATTCGATTACTTGTCTTACGAAAGAGTGGGAGGGCGGTAAGAAGATGTCATTATACATATGTACGGGTATGCCCGGTACCGGAGTTAGGATGAAGTGGTACCACTTAACGGACGTTCCATCGGACATGAAGATAGAGAAGGATACCACCAGGTCGAATAAATCGCGTAGAATGGCTATGGTAGTGAGCCAACGTTCGTTCGCATAAATTGAACGTGACTGCCGGGCGCGTGTCAGCATTATCGTGGCACTTGCCGTTAACCGGGATTAATATTCCGAGTCGGCTAATAATCCAAGATATTCATACTCGAGCGCGTACTCGGCCAGTACTCGCCTGTACATTGAAACGAGCGAACGCGAACCATACTCTATACATTCGCCTAACTGTTCCGTAACACGAGCTTGAAACGTAATTATGATCCGACGATGAAAATTAGATGCACATGTTACATTGCTAGAGTGATAGAGAGAGAGAGAGAGAGAGAGAGAGACCGTCAATATCTTTAATAAAGAACGATAATTGCTAACGTAACCAATCGCTCACTCCTTTCTATTGTTACCGTCGACAATTGTAACGTTCGATATTGGGTCGAATATTAACACTGGAACGGCCGTTTGAAGATAAGTGATTCGATGATTTGATTCAACGTACAATGTCTCCCTTTGTAAATCTCATACGATATGTATTTAACACTCGCATGTAGTTTTTCCAAAATATAGGATAGAATCAACGTCATTTCGTCGTAACGCGTGAAAATTTGTACTCGCTCGTTGCCCAATATCTATTCGTATTCGTAAATTCAACAGATTAATAACAGATAAACGATATCACGGTGCGTTTGAATTATTTAGGATTTAGATAGGAGTTCGATTTGTTTCCACGTATACAACTCGCTTTATTAGTACATACATATTAAATAAGGCAATTTTGTCGAGAATGTAATAAACCCGTTCAATGCGACAAATATAAAAGACATTGTCGTTCGAATATATTCGTAATAAAGTTTACATAAGGGAATTATCGACGAGACGAACCGATATCACGTTGCATGTAATATTTGTGAATAAAATATTTTCAATTGTTTAACAACCATTAACACGTACCCGGAGTTGTATCTGTTACAGGTAGATATTTACGTACACCGTCATGGTAAATTATCTTCGACATTATCTCGATGGTAATATTCGAATAGCTAGATCGATCGATCGATCGATCGATCGAACGACCGTGTTATATAATTTATTCCTTTTCCTTCTTCCCTTTTTTCTTTCGTGCGATTGTCAAACCTCAATGCACAAACGAATTCGACCCCGCTATTTTCTACATCTACGATTTGATCGGTTAGAACGAAAAGAAAAAAAGAAAAAGGAAAAGGAAAAAACAATCATAATTCATAATACGATTAGCTAATATTACAGTGGTATAATAACGTTAGAGGATATAATAGAATTGGTAGATACGCTATGCCGATAAAATGATCAGATTTATCAGCATGAAATTCAAACGAAGAAAGGTGTTGGTTGGTGCATTGTCCGTTGAGTCACTTCTCGTTTGTAAATCAACGAAGCGTTTTAAACTGGGTAGGAACATCGCGCGTGCAACTGAACTCTCGCTATTAATTTGTCGTTGGGCGCAAATGAAATGCGCATTGCGCTCGACGGAGCGTAATTCACGAGGCAGAATTAATGTATCGCCGGGAAGGCTTCAGGAACCTTTCTCTGCTTAATTGCATTACGGCGGTTCGACGCCGGCTGATTTAATACTTTACATTTAATTTAAGAAAGGCCGCCGAGGCATACTGGTGGATACGAGAAAAGAGTCCTCATTTGCATAGCCACGTAAAGTATTGTTGGTCGATCGAGGATGAACACGTTCCTTCTGTAAATCGATTGTTAACCGTCAAAGCTAACTAAAGTCTTCCCCTTCCTTCGATTGATCGAAGATCTTTCTAAACGATATTTTTCTCTTCTCTCTAGAGAAAGACAGAGAGAGAGAAAGAGAGAGAGAGAGAGAGAGAGAGAGAGAGAGAGAGAAACGTTACTAAACGAATTTTTATCTTAAACAAATTAAAAAAAAAAATTATTTCTAATATCAAATGGATTATTAAGAAGATTGGAACCGAATGAGTATGAAAATTTGGAGCAAAGGAATGATCATGAAATATCCTGTAGTCTTGTTAATGTAACATCGAAACACATTGATTGGTCTCTCTCTCTCTCTCTCTCTCTCTCTCTCTCTCTATCATACTCCATTCACCTATTTGAGTTCCATCTTTTTTTACTTTTGCGCAAAATCAATACACTTCTCGACAAAGAGCGCGAAAGGGTGAGCATGCTCGTATCATTCTTTTTTCGTATAGCAAGCTCGCTCGCGTGTACTATGTTTCCTTTCGTTCTTTTTTTTTCCCTTTTTTTTTTTTAAAGAGCGCTTGATAAATGGGAACTCGATAACACGGAATCCAGAGTGTCTCCCTCCCTCCCTCCCTCCCTCCCTCCCTCCCTCCCTCTATTTCTCTCTCTCTCTCTCGCTCGCTCCCAGCCTCTCTATTTTTTTCTCTTCATTTTCTTTTTTCTTTTTTTTTTTTTTTTTAGAGCAGATTCGCCTGGAAGCCCGAGGCTCTATAGCCCTCTCTTCTCCTCTCTACTTCCACATTCCTTTCTTTGTTACGTCGGACTATTACTCATAACGTGCGCAATCGGTATTTACGAAGACTATTTCGAGCGATTCTACGCGATACCAAAGTCATAACAGTTAAAAGCCCTTGATCGTCCGTGCGAACATCCTGATGAAAAGATTAAAACATAATCTTTCGATTCTGTTCCCTTGGAATCGTCGTTCCTACCGTTGAATCGTTCGTTTATTTATTAAATCGAGGATTACCATTTCGATAACTTTATAACACATTTTTATATTTTCAGAATTTATTAATATTGCTTTTATTAATAATATTTCATTTTAACCGTTAATATTCTCTACTTCGATCTAAATTTATTAACTTGTGTATATATATTTTTCTATTTTTTTTTTTTTATTTATATTTTTTTTATAACAAATTGTTTTTTATAACAACTTTCACGAGTAGGCGGAATAGAATTTACTTTTAAGGTCCGCATTTCTGAAGGACTGCTAATAACAATTTTTTTTTTTTTTTTTTTCTAAAGAATTGCAAGACGGTTATTAACGTATGGTATTTAAAAAAAAATAAATAAATAAAAATAAAAGAAAAAAGATTGCTTTTTAATATGATCTTTGTTCGAAGTCTTTACGAGTCTTAAGTTCCGGATACATTATCACGAAAAGGGAATATATTTGCACGACCCATTGACCTATATAATTTTATTGAAAAGGACCTACATAAACTCCCCCAAAAATTGTACGCTGCGTTAACGATACAAACAATATCCATTTCCATTCACTACAACCGGTAAACACTCATATCGCTTATTTCTTAGATTATGAATGACAAATCTTACGAAAAGTCGTGAAATAAATATCGTTTCGGTATAAGAAAAAGAAGAAAAAAAAAAAAAGAAAAAGAAATATCCTCTATCTATGTCCACGTAGTTAGATATCATCGATATAACGAGATCGATTTCGTCGATATTTCTAACAAATAATTTACCCGCTCGATTTACTTTGACACAATTCGATCATTTAAACAAATTTATCCTTTTGTATTATTACACAATGTTTCTTAAATAACAATGCAATTATTGTAATGTAATTTCTGTAAGTTCATCCATTCTGTTCATTATTATTATCAAACATGAATTAATTAATGTACTCTCGTAATACGAGGTTTCGACCCAACACACACACACACACACACACACACACACACACACACACACACACACACACACACACACACACACACACACACACACACACACACACACACACACACACACACACACACACACACACATGTATGAATCTATGTATGTACGTATATGTATATGTTAATGTATATATGGATATGGAGTGTAGTTTATGCGAATTTATTTTTCTATATTCCAACTTCTTGTTTCGTACCGGTAGCAGTGTTATACGAGATCTTTCTCCCTTTTTGAATCTATATGCATCCCCATGGAAAAGGTTTCCACTACCATATTGTATTTTCAATAACTCACCTTTTTTCTACTCGCCGTAGAAACTCGGCGACCAATGCTTCTCTGGCTTGGGCAGAACCAGCAACGCCGGCGCCATCCAATTTATTCGCTTACAAAGGAATTTCAGATCTCGTTTTCGATTACCATGTCAACGACACGAGCGATTTTGCGTGCCGGTAACATCGCTACGAAACCGAGGTGGGAGATATAACTCGCATCTACTTTCAAATCCCAACGGATATACCACCTTCAATTTGCTTTCATATCATCATGATATTATGGTACCGTTGTAATAATACCGAAGAAAATATCATTACTTTATCTTTCATTTCTTTTATTATTTTTTCATTTCCCAATCGATTCATCGACGGTTAACGGAAAGAAAGAAAGAAAGAAAGAAAACAACAAAAAAAAAAAAAGAAAATTGATTAGCATTAAAAGAAATAAAGCGTTTATATACTTCGTAGATTCAAGTTGATTCGATTTCTTTTTTCTTTTTTTTTTTCCTTCTTTCTTTTTTTTCTTTTCTTTCGTAACCTCGAAAAGTTCAGAACATGTTATACGGGAATAACTATACGGGAGATAAAGGATTGTGCACATAAGCGCGCGAATGATGTAACTCCATACATAAAACTTGCAAAGAAAACATAGATTTCATGAACCCTTCGTAGAAGGTGTTGGCCGTATTCCAATTTTTCGAAGCTCTATAACGCCAAAAAGAGTTATATATTAAAGTTGATGTTTAAGAAATATTTGTAGCCGCCTCTTTGTAGACTCGATTTATCGGATGGTAACTGTTCCAAGGATAAGAAAAGACGCATTTGAATTTAAATCGAAGTTTAATCGACGTATACCGAATTAATATTATCATGAAAGAATTTATCCGAATAATCTCATCTGATTATTTCAATGATTAAAATTCAAATTCCTAACGATAAGATCGAATAAGAGGGGACGTTCTTGAAGTTACAATAGATAGAAGACTTTAACGTTTCGAAATGGATACGAAAAGCAATCGATGGAAAATGGTGTGTGTGTGTGTGTGTGTATGGATATACACAAATAGTAAATCTTTTTCAACGTGAATCGAAAGATCAACGAAATTCATGCGCGATGTTGAGGAAATAATCGCACAAAGCATTTTACGCTTTAGAAGTTATGGTTAAAGAACAGTTATTGAAATTCCCCATAACATTTCTACGTTCGAAGGGAAAAGCTATTTTCTTTTATAAAAAAAGAAAAACTCTTCTTATATCGTAATAATGTTAAAATAAATACCGTCTGGATATCACTGGACTCTCATCGTATTTATAAAAAATAGTATTCCATTACGGGAATAATTACGGGAAGGAAAAAAAAAAACGAACGAACGAACAAACGAACAAGAAACATGACGAGAATAAATTACGATCTATAATGTTTTGCTTTTCCATTATTTGCTTCCCTTCTTTCATTCATTCTTCAATTAGACACAAATAGACATGGGAAAATTGACATCGATAAAATATTCAATAATACAAACGAAGAACGTCTCCGCGTTTTTATGTTCCGATAAATAAAAAAAAAAAAAAAAAGATAAAATGAAATAAAATACAAAAGAAAATCGATAAAAACGAAAGATTAAAATATTTGCAAAAACGAATGATTTAACGAACGCATATTGAAACGACTGATTTTAAATTGATTGAATTTGATTTTAAATTGAAATAAATAAATATATTATAGATACGAACGTTGCCAATCAATATCAGCATAAATCATTTCCCTTATATCGAATCTAGTTTCTGAGATATGTCGTGCATTAAACTTTTCACGATAACAAGAACATAAGGAACTCCCCACTGGTCGTGCATAATAAATGACTAGGAACCGTCGCCGTAATATGTCGCTAAAGCCATTTAGAACTTTCATATATTAACGATGGGATTCGATCAAGTTTACGTAAGGTTCAAATTAAACGCGATGAAAGGTATAATGTACCTGGAGATTAGGTGGGCAGTGATCCAGAAGTTCCAACATGTGCCTGATGTTCTGTGCGTCCTGTATCACGAAGTTCAACTCCATGTCGAATTCTCCGCCCACGAGCTGTAAACATAAAGAAAAATAAATAAATCGCACATAATCATTAATATATAGATAATAAATAATAGAAAAAAGAAATATATATATATATATATATATATATATATATATATATATATATATATATATATTATTTGTAGTGACAGCAATCGATAGTTTATAATTAAATACGTTCTCTATATTCTCACGAATAATTTTTTTACAAGTTAGAAACGTGAAAAAAAAAGCGAAATATTTTTCGGAAAGAAACTCTCCGGGGAAACTATCGATTCGTATCTATGCGATTGGATATCTCGGGGAAGCTGCATTTTCAGGCTTCAATTCGGATCCGTCCTTCCATACATATCGCATGCATCGTCTAGTAGATTTTCAGTCGAATTCGGAGATCGAGCACTATATATTTTCCCGGCTTGCTCGTACGTAAACTGATTTATAAAAGAATTTTTCGGTGTAACTGAGCCGCGAAAGTCACTTGGAATTTATAAAACGACGATCTTTCTATATAAATTCGAATATGATAAAACGATCATGTAATATACTCTTAACGTAAAATTATATTAATTTCGATTCTAATAAAATCTATTTCGAGAGTACGTCATTGCGGTTAAAAAAAAAAAAAAAAAAAAAAAAAAGAAAGAACAAAAGATAAAAATTTCATAAACACCGGTCGATTTCATTTGAACGCATTAACAAGAGCTCGTGAAAGTTTCTCTTGGCGTCATTAATAAATTAACAATTTATAAATTAACAATTTATGAATTAACAATTTATATTGATTGTAAATTCTTTATGAACAGACATCAAAGGGATAGACATTGGATAAAAAATATCCGCGCGTTACGCTTTATGAGGATGAGAGTCGACGAGTTTTACGTTTATTGATCGCTGATAAAAAGAGAAAAGAAAATAGAGAGAGAGAGAGAGAGAGAGAGAGAGAGAGAGAGAGAGAGAGAGAGAGAGAGAGAGAGTGATTGCATGCGTAGAGAATAAAACTCACATGGCTACGTATAAATAAAGACAAATACGAAAGTGATCGCCGCCATTTTCAATGGAATTCGACATTGGAAAAACATGTCCATTTTAAAAACGCAATTTCGTGTTTCGACAAATGAAAGGATTCTTAAAAAAAAAAAAAAAAAAAAAAAAAAAAAAAGAAAATACAAGTGGAAAGAAGAGGATCCGGTTCTTGTTTTACTTTCTATCATTGTCGTTATTATTATTATTATCATTATTATAATTTTTCTTTTTTTGTTTTTTTTCTTTTAGTTCCAAAGAATACTAAAAAGAAAAAAAAGAAGCTAGATATATTTCCGCATTGGAGTAATAACGTTAAACTCCAATACCGCTACTTCCTTCGTCTATATTTTCCTTCACGGTCAACAAACTTGGAATGTTAGAGACAACTTATATATCCGCTGCGCCACTGTTTCTTCCGATAAATTTCATTTAATGTTTCTTCGAACGATATTTCTCTCTCTCTCTCTCTCTCTCTCTCTCTCTCTCTCTTTCTTTTTCTCTTGATAAGTTCAATGCAGATACGATAAAATATTACAACAGATTTAACATAAACAAAAATTAATTTTATTTACGAGCTCGAAAATACATATCACCAAATCGACCCGATTAATAGTCAGATTCAATTCAATAATAATTATTATTATATCGAATATGTGACATACGATGTCGAAATGTTTCAATTTCGTCATTATTAAATACAATAAAATCGAGTCAGTCCCATTCGTAAGACCTTTTTTGTTCGAAATGGGTTATATGGTGTATTGTCAAACCGGAAATACTCGACGGGGAGACCGTAATTTCCGGGAAAGTATCTCGTGCCTTTATCCCACGACGAACCTACTGCCGAATGTCCTATCTTGCTCTCCATTCTCTCTCTCTCTCTCTCTCTCTCTCTCTCTCTCTGTCTCTCAATATCGATCATCGAAGTTGCTTCCCTTTTCCCTTTGTTAACACCCACACACCCACACCAACACACACACATAGACAAACGTACACAGCCATGGTTCTATATCGGCTAGCTTCGATAACTTTTACGATCGGCGACGAATGGTAACGACGTCATCTCTTCTCGAAACGAATCCTCGTAACGATAATTTCGAGTAGCGCGATAGGTGGTACACTAAAATAACTGGCGCTGCATTTTTTTTATTTTTTTTTTTTTTTTATTCCTTTTTACTCCCTTCGCGTCACTGCTCTATTTTCATCCTTTATTACGGAGACCGATTAACGTTCTCTATTTATCTCGAATTTCAAATGTAATATCTCAAACGTGATAAAGATTGTAAAAGTAATGACAGTTTTGAATATTTACACCGGAACAACAAATCCCGTGGATGATCTTTCAAACGATTACAATTTTATCGCGAGAACGTTATAAGACGATGTATAAATAATAATATCTGATAAAATAAAATAATAGTAATATTGAGAAAACGCTTTAAGTGACATACAAATCGATTTTTTGTTTCATTCGTTTTATTCAGATTTGTCGCGACGTTTATGTCGTTCGTTCTTTTTGTATTAAGAAAAAATATCGATTGGTTCTCACGAGTGCACGATGTAGTAAGACGGTGTGAAAACTCGACGGATAACTCGAGGCGTAAAAAATATTTGTGAAAAGTGAAAACCACACAGGGGAAATTGGCTTGTAGGGATTTGAAGGACAAATCCACTGTAGGGTGATGCGTGTTTTGAAAATCCACGTTGTCACGTAGGTACACTTTGTGAAAATCTTTCATCCCCTTGGGTAAAATAAGTCTCGTCTCACGAGTGAAAGGGTCGACGGCTATCGACTATAAGGGTGGTACAAAGTATGACACCTTCGTGATTAGGTGAGAAAATAAAGGGTGTTGCCGGTGGTACTTGAAATGAGAGGAGTCTCGGGCCAGCTATGAAGAAAATTAATTAACGTACTGCTATTTCTTTTCTCTTTGCCATGATTGCGATAAAGAAAGCATCGCAAAAGTCATTTATAAAATTCATTAATTATCAACACTCTTATAAAATTATACAAAGAAAAAAAAAATATATATATATATACGTATATACAAAAGTTTATGAAAAAATGGTTTCTCATTCTTTGTCTTGCTATTTTTTTTTCTTTGAAAAAAAAAAAAATAATAATAATCTTTTGTTCACAATGCAAAACATATACATAGATACCCACTTTCCGATTTTATTATTAAAATAATTCCAATGTCGTATTCGTGCCTCTGTGTTCTCATCGTGAAAGAATATAACGTTTCAAACGGAGAGAGTAAAGACAAATCAAACAAAGTGTGAGAGCTTTTTATAGAATTTCACTCGCGTATGATACACACACACACACACACACATATACACGTACACACACGAACAACACACATACATGAACACGCACGCACACTTCGTAGATAGAAATACGCAACAGTTGTGAAGCGTATATATCTACAAGAACTTTCTATGGGATAGACGAGTTTGCAAAATCTCAAGTGTCAGTTAACGTTGTCCATTTACTCTAAAGCGTTTATCGTTGCATTGTTTACATTTTAACGAAAACAGATTGCGCTCAGCGTTAGACTAACGATTAAAGAAGATTTGCAGTTTTAAACAACTTCCACTAGAATTAATCGTAATCGTTAAGTTCTACCACTAGATTTTGACTTCTGCCAAAACGTGTTTGAGTCGTCATTAAAAATACGACTACATTGTTCAACAGATTCATCATATCGTTTAACAAGCAAATTATCCAATAATAATTTTTTACAGAACAATGGGAAAAAAAATGTATAGACAGTTACTGTTAAATTGAAAGCTACGATCGTATTCAATTTCCTTTTCCTTCCAATGTAGAAGAGAAAAAAAAAAACCAGAGCGCTCGATTTAATCTATCGACTTTTGAGAGTTCGATGGATTACGAGTAACTTCGAAATGTAGTAAGTTACTTTCATTCGATATTTTACAAAGAGAGTCCTTCATCGAGACTGAAGTGGCTGTGATCATAGAAAAAAAAAAAAAAAAAAAGAAAAATAGAAAAAAGAAAAGAAAAGAAAAGAAAAGAAAAGAACAAAAAGAAGAAAGAAAGAAAAATAATAATATATGCGGAGGCATAATCTTAACGATAAAGCGATAAGATCTCATCACCTTATCGAAGTTTAAAGAGCTGAGGGCGTAGCCGAAGTTTATCGGAAAATCGATATGCCTCTTGTTCGAAGGAGTTCCCGGTGGTATTTGAAAACCGATAGAAACTCCGTTCGCGCTGTTCACGCGGAAAGTCTCGATCGAGTTACTTCAAAGGCGTTTCGCAGCTTGTTTGCGCGGTTTGAAAGCTTTTCAATTGCCTCTCGAGAATGTATAACACCTGAACGCGTCAAACGCAAATCTCAGCACTTTATAGATCGAGCCACAGGATTCGTGGCTATAACCGAAGAAAATTGTCTCTAACGCTTTTCTTTGGTCTCAAGTATCATCTTCGATCTTCGATCCTTTCGTGGATTGTTATATGATTCCACTCGAAACACGAGGGAACATCGGCTTTCTTAAATGGCAAAATGAAATTCTATAACAATCGATAGTTCTTCACGAAATCCCAACGTATATCCATTTCTTTCTTCTTCGTACGAAATTAATATCTCTCGTGAAAGAAAAGAGAAAAATTGATAAAAATGGCGAATACG